>CABHPQ010171695.1:66795-86113 GCA_902168405.1 Peromyscus aztecus | reverse complement strand
ATCCATCCATCCATCCATCCATCCATCCATCCATCCATCCATCCATCCATCCATCCATCCAATCAGGGTTTTGCTTTGTTGCCCATGCTGATCACATGGTCCTTCTTCTTTGGCCTCACAAACAGCCAGGACTTCAGGGTGCCGGCACAGTGTCTGGCTGGGGGTTTGTCAAACCTGTAGTCTTGCACAGCTATGCATGAGGTTCCCTGTGCAGCATTCTAGGCCAACAGTCCTGTATTAGAAGCTGAGCGCTGTTATCTGCTGGACAAGCTGGTCATGGAGCACTTGAGGGCTGTCTTCAGGATCTAGTCAGCTGAGGAACTGCACCCGGGACTATTCCCTCCGCTAAACCACTTGCCCCTCTCCCCCATGCTTGTTATTTAAGAGTTCCAGGACTACCGTTTTTCTGCTTTCAGATCCCATTCAAGAGGTCTCCAGGACAGAAGGTGACAGGACCCTTGTGGATGGCCTTCCACGAGTGCTTCAGCCCTTCCTGAGCCACAGAGCCAAGGTGCCTGGGGCACCCCCAAATCTGCCTCTGCCAGTGAAGAACACCATGCTGGCTGCCGCTCTCTTCCCAGAGTTCCTGAAGGAGCTGGCAGCCTTGGCTCAAGAACACTCAATTCTGTGTTATAAGATCCTGGGGGACTTCGAGGACTCCTGCTGTTAGCTTTTTATACTACTATTTTAATAGAGATTCGGTTTTATAAGGTTATAGTGTCTTGACTGAATGTTAAATGCAAAGCTGCTTATCAAAAACTGTCTACTTTGATACTTCCTGACAATACTTGATTTGTAGGGAGGGTTTTTGTGTGCATCTCCTCTCTCCAGCCGGGTCTCCCCTTGTTATACAGAATGTAAGTCTCTGGGCTGGCGGTCCCCTTGGCGGGTCTTTCTGCCCAGTTTTTCCTCTTCACATGATCCATAGTTGCTCTTGCATCCCTTGGAGTGGATCATTCAGCTTGTAGCTCAGATAGCACCGAGCATACACTGAGGTTCTAGGACCTCTGCACACCCGTGTGTGTGTATGGGGGGGGGGTCAGCTTTTCAGCAGCCTCAAGGGAGCTCCTCCACAGCTGCCTGCACATGCCTGTTACCCTCTACCCTCTGTAAACTGTAAGAACAATGTGGAGCTCCGCCTGCCGCACAGGTACACATCATCTGCCGCTATGAGTTTTACTTCTAGGACTTGCAATCTCTCCACACATATTGCCTTATGTGGTGGGAGAACTCCCCAGCCCCGGCTGTCCCCCCAGAAATTCACACGGAAAGAATCTGGAATGTGGGGAGTTCTTCCCGCTGCTGCTCGAGAGCTTGCTCTAGTCACCGGAACACAACCCAAACCCAGGACTGCCTTAATTTAGGAAGATTTGCACAAAATGAAGTATACCTATGCAAACTTTGATCAGATGAACAAAGTGTGGTATCTCTATACTTATGCAAAAAAACCCCAAACCTTATTGTTTAAGTGTTTTATGAAAAGAAACGTTAACTTGTGAAGCCATAGAGGATGTTTTTTGTGGGGGCGGGCAGAGTTTGGAATGGGTACAAAAGATAAAATTATGCTAACGGCAACTTGTAAAAACACTGGTTGTTATTCTCTTTTGCTAATAGGTTGCACTTTGTAGAGAAGTGAGCACTGTTCAGCTCATGTTGGCGGCTGGGATGGAAATGCATACGGGTCCCAGGGAGCTTGTAAAGCTAGGTGCCTACTGGTGACTCCCTCTTCATGGCCATGGTGTATTTCTAGTATCCAGTTGTGGAGGATACGCCAGTGGAGATGTACTGGTGACTCTGGCTACTTGCCAGCCTGCTCCTAGCATGGTCATACTTCAGCCACAGCCATACAAAGACAGGGAAGAACCCAGAAAAAACAAGACCACAAACAACTGGTATTTATGATTATTAAAGTCCCCTTATGTTCAGACCCAGCTCTGAAGTGAGAAGGTGGAGGCTCCCCAATGGAAGGATGCTAGGCCCAGCTCTGTTCTTTGTGGGCATCTCTGCTGAGCCCCAAGGGTGACACCAGTTCCATTGGTTGTACCTCAGGAATGCTAGTATGTCAGTCAGGCCCTGGTACTGGAGGGCATTGCAGAGCCTAGGGGTCTTTGTAGGGTCTTGAAGCAGCTTTGGATTGAGGAAGCTGGAGAGCCAGACCGTGAGACAAATGCCCTAGAGATCTGGCCAGGGCTGGGTGAGCCGTTAGGAGCCAGCCTAGCAGTGTATCACAGGCTAAACAAGGACCCCTGATACCTGTTGATGGAACATTGCTGACTTTACATTTGTCCTGAAAAGCAGTTTGCCTAGCCATGGCGCAGCAGCCAGCATGCGGAAGGCACAGTAAACTGGCCTGCTCTTGCCTTCCTGATGAGTGCCCTCAAGTCTCCATTGAGAAGGGGAGTAGCTTCGGTTAGTGAGAGAGGAACAGCTAGAGGAACTGTTACTCCTTCAAACCCCACTTGGTCTGGTTATCTGTGTTTGCCACGTCATTGAATTCTGAAGACGTATCTGCAAATGGAGTTCTTTAGCTTTGTGGTTTTATGCCCATCAGTATCGGTATTGATTCTTCTCAAGTATTTCTTTTTTCTTCTTCCTTTAAAAAAAAAATATGCTAAGCAAGCATGCTGCTACTTGGCTATACTCTCTACCTTTTCTACATATTTATTAATTTACTATACACCCCAGAGTCCCCTTTGTGGAAGGTGCTTGTTGGGGAAGAGTGACTGTGTGTTGTTCTCCCTGACCCCACCCCAGGGTACTGATGTAGACTTAGGGTTAGGGGGAAGGGTCTGGAAATCAGACTCCCTGGGGTGGGATGTTGATAGCAAACTCACTTCCCTCTTCTCTAACTCCATTTGTGTCTGAATCCTTACAGACTTCCCTAAGAGGGCTGTGCTCAGAGTTTTACAAAACGGAAGTCAGGAAACTGATCTGGAAAAATAGAGCATCTAGCACCTCAAAGTCCATGCAGTTGAGCTAAGTAGTCAGGAATGGTGTGGACATGCCCAGAGCAAATCCGAGCTATAGACGGAGAGCAAGTCCCGGTGATCTGAAAGAGTGAACACTGCTCTAGGCAGACAGGTGAGGACAGGAGCTCTGTGGGAAAGTAAGAGTCGTGAGGGAGGTTGTTTTAGTCCTAAAGTTCACAGGTTGAACCCTCTCTCTCTCTCTCTGTCTCTGTCTCTCTCTGGTAATACATTTTGGGAGAGAAATTTTAAAGATATTTGACATGTCTAAAATACGGCCCAGGGACTGTGTTCTCTCCCTGTGACAGGTGTCACCAGGTGCCCTGCTTGAGGAGCAGCAGCAGACACCAGTTTGTTTGGCACAGACCCTGGACTGGCGTCGCTGTGTCTAGCCCGATGGACCTCAGCAGGGACAGGGAGAAGAGGGTTCCTGGAACATCACAACATTAACCTGGATCCATAATTCAAGGTCTGATTTAAGGTCTAGACTGAGTGAATTTTATGGTTCAAAATACATGAGCACACGGGGATAGTTAAAATTGATTTTGAAAAAATCTGAACAAAGAAAATCCAGTGTAAATTCAGTCTAAAATACAGTTTCCTGGGGTGGATTCCAGTCTCCCAGCTCTGGAGTGCAGTTGCAGGAAGAACTAATTAAAGGTGGTTTGATCATTAAACCCTTCCTTTCTCTGATGGAGCCACTGGAAGATGGCCCCCACTTGGTTTAACATGGTTGGGGACGACATTCCGAGAGTGGAGTGATATCTGTTGTGTGACATGGTCTCCATGCATTGCTCTGCAGTCCTCAGAAGCAGGTCCTCACCAAGTGGCTTGTATTTAGGTTAGATGTAGTTGTTGGTTTTCAGCCCACTAAGACATCTTGAGGTGGGGTGTTGTCATGTGAATCGAAGCTAGAAACTGGATATGTGAATGTTTGGGGTTGGTCTAGTTGGGGTAGCCAGTTGTTTGCATCCCTGCAGGAATCACGTGAGCTTGCTTCCAGCTCCATTTAGAGGTCTAAAGTTGTAATGTGGCTACCCATTCCAGATTGGTGTACCCCAGGTTACTCTCGGTAGGGAGGTCTGGCCAGCATGGGGGAGCATGTCACAGGCATGATGTTAAACATGACTATGTTCCAGTTCTCACTGAAGGGCAGTCTGGTTCGGTTGCTAATTAGCAGCTGGGTGTTTGCAGAGATGGCTGTCGGGCTTGCCATCTTCATGAAATGCTTTATTGCAGGGCAGCTGTTATTGCACACGCCATTTCAAGTCACTGGCCCGGGACAGTACAGTTTGCTGCAAACCTCGAGTCATTTCTGCTCTTAGCTTTTCCCGAGGCAGCGGTTCCCCTGGCAGCTGAGGCCACAGCAGCTTTAAACAATTTGGGGGATATCTTAGCCTTTCCACGTCCTCTCCCCACACATACTGGCTTAGAACAACTTGTCAGGAGTGTGTACTCCACCCTTAAGTCTGTCAAGGAAGGAGACATTTAAAGAGAATGGAGTTGACTTTTTCTTCTTCTGGAATGACCATCATAAACCTAATGCTTCACAAAAAGCTCTTAGATGACTCAAAATGGCTTCTGGGATAATTTTGCCTCAGCAAATCCCCTTTACATCCAGGCATTATTAACTCATTACTTGTTTTGGAGGGCAGATTATCTCGGCGGCTCGTTAACTGGAGAAACAGGGCTTTAGCGAGAGATTTTCTGTGGAGCTCTTTAGGGGAACAGGACCACGGGAGAGGGACAGGGAGGCTGGGTGGGTCGGTATCTGTAGCTCCTTGTCCCAGAGCCCGCCTGCTGATGTGGCTGGTTTTAGCTAGAACTGGTCAGCAAGCTGTGTTCTTGTCTTTGAAGATGTGAGTTCACCCAGGTCACTGTTGTCCACACAACCCTGACCACAGGATTTTGTCCCTGTGTTCATTCCGGGTTCTTCCAGGGAGTTGAGATGGGCTGTGTCACCTCAGAGCCTGATAGGCAGGCGAGGGAAGTGCTCAGGCCAGGTTATACACTCACTGCGCTAAGGCTGCACCGGCCTGCCCTCAGTACGTCGGGTGAAATGTACGGGGCCAGTCTACAAAAGGAGCACCAACAGCCAGGCCTCTTCTGTCCCTGCAGACACTGGACACGGGATCTGGTGCTGATGACCTTAAAAGACTCTGCTCAGCCCTGACCTGGGAGCCAGTGGAAGCGGACTTCATGCAATGCCTTCTACTTGCCCACCCATGGGTCGTGGAAAAGCAGTCCCCAGGTGTATCTGTCTAGAAGCTGCCAAAGCAGCCCAGTGGCTGCATCCACACTGCTTCTGGCAATGGGCTAATTACATGGCCTTCTAGATGGACTGTTTTCCCTCATTAGTCTCTGGAGTCCTTGAAATGCGAACAACTAAATTCAATCTAATTGAAAGACACAATATAAATTGTGAGCCATGCCATAGGCTACAATACTGAGATGACCCACTTGAAAAGGTACATTCTCAAACCTTTCATGGCTATTTCCAGATTACCAACAATTATGTTAGGAGGGGGCAGGGATGGGACTGACCTCGGTAGAATACTGGCAGGTTTTCTATCTGTGCCTTGAGAGAAGTGAACACAAGTTCCCCTCGTGCATGAACCTGGCAGGTGTAAAAGGCTGGCGTTTGACAGAGAAGACCCAGACCTGAAAGTTGTGGTAGTGAGCAGCCCCTCTTACAAAGGGAGGGAGGGAGAGAGCTGCCTGGTCATTCGTTCCTTGGGCTAGAGGAACTTATATTCCCTGTGTTAGCTTCCCATGAGGACCATGGATAAGCCACGATCCGGCAGGTGCATGGTTTGGGCCTGAGCAGGCAGAGGTGGCTGGGGTGGGACAGGGCTGAGAAATCACCAGTTTCCAGCACTTTCCCCTACTCGGATGGCTTCTGAGTCACACATCCAGCTGCAGGTGTGTGGACTCCACTGACAGATGGCAGTAGCCTCGGCTCTGGTGCCAGCTCACACATTTTAATGAGAGTTCCCCTAACTGGTACAAACAGAACCAGACCACATTCATGCTTGTGCAAGAATGGAAAGTCCTTTCACGGAGGCCTGTGCACCAGCAGGCCACACGTGCTGAGTTTTAAGGTGTTCTAGAAACACATCTTTCAAATGTGTCAGAGCTGGCCTTGGCTTTTCCCTGGACCTCTAGCCGCCTGGTTTAGGGTTTCAAGACAACAAGGGGACACGGTGGTTGTGTCAGAGCTGGGTGGGGAGGGCCTCAGGGAGACTGTGCGATGGCATCGCCTCTGGGAATGCTCACCCCATATGCTCTTTCAGTGACGGAATCGGGTCTGGAAGGCCACTCCTACCCAGCTGCACCACCCACCAAGGTGAGGCCGGGACTTCAGTCAGTGCTTTCCAAGAAGCCTGATGACCAAGCCAGAACTTCTGGTAAAAATGGAGTTTGTAAAAGCAAACCTTACTGTTCTCTATGAAATTTGAATCTGAGCCCTCTGGCCACTGGAGCTCAGGCTTGCAGAGCCACAGGCGTCCCCTTCTCTCTTGTAGGGAGGTTAGCAGAAAGCCCTTCAACAGCCAGTCCTCATCAGAGCAACAGTGTGGGGCCGTGGCTCCCTGGGTGAGGTAACGTTCTAAAGGTCATCTCCTCCTGCTTGTCGGAAATAAACACAGCATTGGTGTCCGCTCTATCTCAGCTTTTGGCTGGGCAAGGAGCCATTGTCTGGTGATGGAAGTGGGTTGTCTACTCCCCCTATCCCTCAGCTGCCCCGGAAGGATGGCCCCCAGCAATGATCTTACCAAGCTGGAGAATCTGGTCTAAGATGAGGCCTCCAAGGTTTCCCCCACCCCCTTCAGTGACAGTTTGACAAATATTTCTAAAACACATTTGGAAACTAGTCATTAGGAGTGTGGTGTGTCTGAGGTAGCAGGCATGTAAGAAACAAGGGGGTGCCCAGGGCTCCGGAGAGGAATGGCTACCATCACAGGCATGGGGATGGAGGCAGCTGGCTTTCCTCACCATCGTCAGCTGTACTTCAAGACAGTTAAAGGTCAACATTCTGATTTATTAGTTTATGATCTTATTATTTCCAGGTAAAACAAGTCCATGTTTCAGATCTTCTCTTTTTTTGGCCTAAAGCATTGTGTTGGGGAAGGGTGTAAATCTCTGAAGTGGACGTTAATTTTTATGTGCTATTTTAGTATCTATTTTATTCATTAAATTTATCTGAGAACGTCTGTGTCACTTTATTCACCGGGAGCTGACCACACAGTAGAGCCTGCCCTCACTCAGCAAATGACGCATGCCTACACTTCCTTCCCACCCTTGCCCGAACAGTGTGTTTGTGTGACATGAGTTGGGTTGTGTTTTCTTCTTCATAAGCTCACTTGTAGGTCTTAATATACTGTATCCATAACATACTACATCCATACTGCCGTCCCAGTCTGTCGGCCTTCAGTACCTGGCTCCGAGGAAGCATTCACCAGCATCTGCAGTTGAGACATGAGCTTTATTCTGTTCCTTCACAGTAGAACATGCCGTTTCTTTAACCACGGCTGGCATCATGGCAGAACCATTTCCAGACAGCGAGGCACACCTCCAGCTGCTTCCCAGGTCATAGGGGCTCAGCGGACACACGTGTGAAATGTTACCTCCCAAGAGGTGTAGCTTGGCCAGGGACTGAGAGACACAAATTGCACCCACACAAACACCAGCGTTCACGGGCTCCTGGTCTCAGGGCCACACTGTCCTCCCTCAGGTAGAAGGACCTCACCACATATCACAATGACAGCTTCTTCTCCAATATTTCCTTTATCAGAGTCGGGTCTGCTCGGCTGAGACTTGCTTTCCGGACCAACCCAATCAGCTTATTTATAGCTTTGGGGTTTCTTTTCTTCACATCCATCACCTGTGAAAACAAGTTAGGAGGTGAATTAGGAGACTCATACCAAGAATCCGCAAGGTTTCCACTGATTGCAAATTAAAATCAGGTCTTTCTTCCCTTCATGGAAGATGTAAAGTGAGAAGGAGATGAGGGGGGGTTAAATCGAGAGCTCTCTAGGCTCCTGTCAAAAGGGACCTGGCTCCTCTGCTTCTGATTAGAACAAACAAGGGAATGGTGATCACAAATGATTGCTGCGGGAACCAGAACCCTCTCCTCTGGGGCTACAATGACACAGGGAGAAGCCTGAGTCAGTCAGCTGTGATGAGCATCAGGTGTAATCAGGCAGGGGTGCCTCTCAAGTTCTCTAGTGCCGTTGGACAGGCACCCCTGCTCCCTGCCTACAAGAGCTGCTCCTTAGAAAACAAACCTTCAGGATGGCAGCTCTCTCAGCGAGCACTGTGGCAGGGAGGGGGTGGTAAGAGCAGGAGGGACTGAGCGACATCAAATAACCACACACTGGCCTCTCTCTGCAAGTGTCCTGATTGGCAGTTAGTGTACTTGAGTGCCGCAGGATGAGTCTGAAACCAAGTGTGTCCTTATCAGTCACTGCAGATGGGGCAGGAAGATGGAGACTGCTGGGATGGGGTGGGCTCATTTTCCCTATCAAGGGCTCTTTCCAGAGCCGTCAGTGCCCCTGCGCACTGATGGGTGGTGTGCATTATTCTGAAAGAGATACTAGCAATTTTTCCCCACTGAAAAACCTCTCTAGACAATATGATTAGACCTGGGGTGGTTGGGACGGGGGAGACCTGCAACTTGGCATGGTTTTTCTCTCTCGTGCTATGCTAAGAACACAAAATGACTTGGTTTTCAGCCATGTTTCTGTCTAAGGATTTCTGTGTAATTTACAGATCATTTTCCTCTCGGTCTCTTCCCTCCTCTCACGGCCACAGAACTGAAGCATCCCTCGTCTCTTCCCTCCTCTCCCAGGCCACAGAACTGAAGCATCCCCTGGTCTCTTCCCTCCTCTCATGGCCACAGAACTGAAGCATCCCCTGGTCTCTTCCCTCCTCTCACAGCCACAGAACTGACCCCCCAAGTTAAAACCTGGGATTGGACCTTGATAACGCCCCTTTAACTCCACAGAGAGCAAACACTAGCGAACTTTCCTCACAGGACAAGAAGCTGTGTTCTTCTGATTTTGTCTCTGGCTTTCAAGTGCGGACACTAGAGTAGGGATGGATAGACTGGGCCAGCCCTCAGGAGGGAGGGTCTGGGGGGAGGGAGGCAGCAGGAACTGTGGACAGATGTCAAGCTGGCTCATTCCTGCTGCATAGGAAGGAAGACCTTGCTCCCATTGGAGATAGTCACCGCTTGGGGGTGTCCGTCTATGGTGGCCTGGCAGAGCTGTTCCAGGGCCTCTCGATCCTGCATCAGCTCCAGCTGCTGTTCTGACACAATCTGGGCTGCTGTCTTCCCCTCGCCCTTCCACAGCTCCTCAAACACCTGCAGGTGGGGAAGGAGAGAGAAGGAGATGACTCAGTGCTTCTGCCACCTCTGTGTGCCTCTGGGGTGATGTGCACCAGAGGGAAGGGACTGCGGATTCACTTAACACCCAGCTACATGGCCTGCCCCAGGGAGAAGCCACCATCCCTCACATAACCTTCCCTGAGGCTGGGAACATCCCCCTTCAGCAAGCCCAAGTCTCTCCTGGGGTTGGCCGGCTCCTCTTTGCAGAGGATGGGGACTCCGTCCAGCCACGTGTGTCCCCATTTGATGACTCAAGCCAGGCAACCTGTCCTCATAGAGGGCTGGTGCTGGATCTATCTGGAGTCCACTAAACTAATTAAGGAGGTGACATTTCCTAAGGGACAGACCACACAGGCAGCAGGAGGGAGCCGGCTGCATGCAGTCCAGAGCAGCCTGCTAGCAAGCAGGGCTGAGGGAGGCAGGAAAGTGACCTCAGAGAGAAGGTATAAAATAGAAAAGAACTAAAAACAAATCGCAGCTCGCAGGCTCCGGCCTCCCTTCCTTGGGTCCTGTTGGGAGAGCTGAGCCCAATATGCAAACGCAAAACAGAGGGAGGTGCTCTGGATGTCAGCAGGAGGGCACTGCCCAGTGAGGGCAGAAAACAGCCAGGAATCTGCATGTGACTCAGGAGGCACCCCGCCTCTGTTTAGCTGGCCAGACCGGGTCCTGGAGGCCCAGGTACCTCTGAGGTGAGTCCCACGGTGAGTGCTTCATGGGACCGCTATGGCCACCTCCACCTAGTCCTGGTGGCCCAGGAAAAACAGAAGAAATGTGAACCACAGGCCTTCAAAGAACATTTATAAGATGTTCAGTGAAAACATGGGACACAGATGTGGTGGTATTGTGTTCCCCAAAATATTGTGTACCTTAATAAACTTATCTGGGGTCAGAGACGGAACAGCCACAATATTAAACATGAGGATAGGCAGTGGTAGCATACGCCTTTAATCCTAGCATTCCAGAGACAGAAATCCCTCTGGATCTCTGTGAGTTCAAGGCCACATTGGAAACCGCCAGGCGTGGTGACACACGCCTTTAATCCCAGAAAGCAAGCCTTAATCCCAGGGAGTGGTGGTAGAAAGGAGAAAGGTATATAAGGCGTGAGGACCAGAAACTAGAGGCATTTGCCCTGGAGAGGCATTTGCCCTGGAGAGGCATTTGGCCTGGAGAAGAATTTGGGCTGGTTAAGCATTCAGGCTTCTAGCAGCAGTTCAGCTGAGAGTCATTCGGATATGAGGACATAGAGGCTTCCAGTCTGAGGAAGCAAGACCAGCTGAGGATTCAGCGAGGTGAGATAGCTATGGCTTGATCTGTCTCTCTGATCTTCCAGTGTTTCGCCCCAATACCTGGCTGAGGTTTGATTTTATTAATAAGAACTTTTAAGATTCATGCTACACACAGATCTTCAAATCTAATTCATAAGAAAACAAGCCTGATCAGGAGAGAGCTGTGAGAGAGGAGGAAGGTGGTCAGCTTCTCTGTGTTGGAGTGTCCCAGCTGAGCAAATCAGCCCAGAAAGGCGGCTTTGAATGTGCTGTATCTGGGTGGGAGGCTGCTCAGAGGCCAGTCTGGGGAGCTGTTCCGCCCTATCCCTGTTACACCTGTGCTTAATAAAGACTGCAGGAGCTGGAGGCCTGGCTCAGTGGTACAGAGTCTGCTGTGTAAGCATGGGGACCTGAGACTGGCCCAACCTTGGCAGGCAGAGGCAGGAGGATCTCTGCGCCTGTGGCCAGTCAGTCTAGTCAGGTTGGAAAGCTGCAGGTTCAGTGGGGTCCTTGTCTCAAAGACTAATGTAGAGAGCAATAGAGGAATGTGGGCCCAGCCCTCCTTATTACACGAGTACTTCTATCAATAAAAGCTAATGTCTGCCAGCTAGATTTACCATGACTTGGTGAAGTTAACCCCCATCCTTCAGGTCATCTGCACTGACTCCTAAAGAAGTCCCCTAGCTCAGGCATCCAAACCCAGAAGAGAAGATGGTCCTTAAGCCCAGCTCGGGACAGATCCACCTGCAAGACTGTGTCACAGGGAACGTGCAGGGCAGCTATTCCCAGTAAGGAGGCAGAGCTGCTTAGCACACATGGAGAGGCACCCTCCCCGCTCCTCACAACCCGTCCTGGACTCACTGGGCCACTCCTGGGCCAGGAAAGCACTTCTTGGGCCCAGGAACAGGTTGACAAAGGAGTCTTTCCTTGCCTGGGACCCAAGACTCAAATGCTGGTTGGAACTGCGCTAGGTGCTGGGGGCCACTCACCCGGATGGAAAGGAATGCCCTCTACGACAAGCACTCCTAAAGGGTAGGCTGCTGCTCTGCGGACGGGCTAGCAGTACAAAGTCACATCACTGAGTGGTTCCAGGAGCCACTGGGAGCATAGTGGCTGACATTTCCTCTACCTCCGAGTTAGAAGCTACTGCTGTCCACTTCACATACTAGTGGCTCCGCAGCCCACACCTAGCTTTGGGCCTGATACAGCAGACTCCAGTTTCCAACCCTTTGCTCCTTCCTATTTAAGCAAGGGCTAGGAGCTCCCGGCTGGGGCCCGGCAAGAAGGAAACCACTGAGGGGCCTCGCCCTGCTGTTGTGACCCTCTGGCCTCTCACATAATGGCCTCTGTGGCCCAGGCTCCTATTGCAGCATAATCCTTAGCAACTGTCTGTGTCTGTTCATCTCAGGGGACAAATAGCCACCAGCAGTAAGGGAACACAGCTGGGAAGCCGCAGGGGGGGCAGAAACAGCCTATGTCCTTGGGGACTGAGTCTGTACTCTTACTTGCTACCCCACCATGAAAGAAAGCACACAGGCCCTCACCTGCCATTGCCTGCCCTAGGCTTTTGAGTCAGAATGGAGAGGAAAGGCCTTTTCAAGAGAAATGTCATGGAAGGAGCCATGTCCCTACAGAGAAAGGACCCTCCCCCCCAAAGGCAGCTGCTCTGAGAGGCCACCCCTGTAGGAAGTGACCAACCCAACAGAAGCCCCTCAGGGGGCCAGGGCAGGCTGAGATGTGCAGAGACTGTTAGCACCTAGAGAGAGACTTCAGTCACGTGACAGTGTCAGTACAAGGTACACGGTAACATTTCTACATCTGAGAAGCTGCCGGTGTCTTCTCTCACAGGCCCACTCCAGAGCACACAGAGGAGGTTGGTTAAATGGCACCGAGTGTGTTAAATGCGGCTTGCATCTCTACGGACCCCATCTGGCCTGGTCCCACCAGCAGCCTTAACTGGATAATGCTCAGGAGACCAGGGACCATCCACTTCCATAAACTACAAACACAGCTGCCATCGGCCCCTGAGCTGCAGGCTGGCCAGCAGTTGGGGCATCGCCTGGGCCTCCTCGGACTACATGGGAGTCAGCTGTGATGCTGATAGCTGTGGAGGCTGATGTGTCCCAGCTGGCCCTGTCCTTAGCAGGAGAGCTGACGGGACTGCCACCTGCCATCTCAATACACAGACCTGGCTCCTGAAAGAGGACCGCAGGGTACTTTTGTCCACAGTGGCCAGGAGGTTGTGCATCACGGCACACAACCTTCAGGTTTCTATTTGTGAAAACTAGGGCTGTTTCACAGTGGATACCTCTTCCTGCCCTGGCCCCAGAATGTGGAGGGACTAAGGCTGTTTCACAGTGGACACCTCTTCCTGCCCTGGCCCCAGAATGCGGAGGGACTAAGGCTGTTTCACAGTGGACACCTCTTCCTGCCCTGGCCCCGGAATGAGGAGGGACTAAGGCTGTAAGCCTCAAAAGCCCCACTGGACCAGCCGGGAGGGGATGCAGTGACATGTGAAAAGGACACAACTAATTGGTAACAATGTCAGCAAGAGGCAGGGGGGAGAGAGGGGTCAATATCAAATGACAACACAAGGAGGAAGCTCTCTGGCGTTCAGAGCGCTCTCAGGACAGGATGAGTTTTTGTGCACATCCTTACCACCAGGCAGCCATGCAGCTAACTTCAGTCATACATGCAATCTCTTCCGGTGCTCTCAGCAGCAAAGCCAATCATCAAGAGGACCAGAGACTCTGTTCAGCCAAGTTTCTAAAGCCTAAAGTATACTCGGTTGGACTCTTCTGTTAACATGTTAAAATTAATTACAGCAGTTTTTATTTAAGAGACAACACAAAAATAAGATGCAAAAAGATGTTTAACATAATTAGTCATTAGAGAAGTCCATCTGTCCAGTGAGATACTACTTCACATTCAGGAACAGGACTGATAAAAATCATGTGTACTGATGACGCCTTTAATCCCTGCACTCAGGAGGCAGAGGCAGGAGGATCGCTAGGAGTTTGAGGGCAGTATGGTCTACAGAGTGAGTTCCAGGCCATTAGCTATCCAGTGAGAACCCAGAGGAGAACCTACTGCTGCCACTTAGCTGAAGCAGCGGAGTCCTCACTGCATTCTTAACCCTTACTCCTCCAGAGAAGCGGCTCTCAGCTCTCAAAGGCGCTTCTCTCGGTAGCAGACAGAGACCGCGGCGGAAAACCACAGCGGAAAACCACAGCTGGTCAAGATCCAATCACAGCTGATCTGGGGTCTTCAGCCCCTCCTGACACAGCTACAACACAACCCCATGCCTGGGGCTCAGGGGCCCAAAGTCTGCTGTGAAACTGGATCTCCTAGAAATGACAGGGAGCCTCACCCATGGAGCCCCAACACTGGCTGGGTAAACAAGACTAACAATGGCAACACTGATAGACATGCTATTGTGGAAGGGGAAAGCTCACAGGTCCCTACCCTCGATAGGAGCTACAGACAGTTACAGACTTCTGAGAGGGAATCGGTTGTCAGCAGGGATGAGCCCCGAACTGGTTAGCCAATACCAAGCCATGTCTGAAAACATATACACATAAGCAATTACTTTAAGGGACTCAGCAAGTTTTTGTTGGTTTGGTGCTTATTTATTTGTGTACACACACACACACACACACACACACACACACACACTTTTCAAGACAGGGTTTCTTGGTGTAGCCCTGGCTGTCCTGGAACTCACTCTGAGGACCAGGCTGACCTTGAACTCAGGAGATCCACCTGCCTCTGCCTCCTGAATGCTGGGATTATAGGTGTGTGACACCATGCCTGGCTTGTGTGTGTGTGTGTAAAGGCATGCACGCATGTTCATGTGCATATAAACAGCAGTAATAATTAAAGAAAAGAAGGCCATGAATTTGAGAGAGAGGCATGGGGATGATGGGAGGGGTTGGAGGGAGGAGAGAAGATGGGGAAAAGATAGATATATTTAATTTTAAAAACTTGCAAAGGTAAAAAGATATCAAGTCCTGCCAAGAATGTGGAGTACCTAGAACCTTCTACACCACATGGAGAGTGCAAATACGGAATGGTGCAGCCACTTAGACAAACAGACAAGATAATCACACATTCCAGAGATGCCATTCCTGTATCTACACCCAAGAACTGGAAAACATGCAAATTAAAGGAGTTACACATGAATTTCAAAGCTGCATCATTCATAAAATTGGAAACGACTGTCCATCAACTGATGCATAAAATGCAGTATACTTGTAAGATGGAATATTATTTAGACATGAATATGAAGTGCTGAGGAGATGGCTCAATGGGTAAAGTGCTTGCTGTACAAGTGTGAGGACCCGAGTTCAAATCCCCACGACCTACATAAGGACAGGTATAGTAGCATGCATCTGTAAATGCAGTGTGGGTGCATCTGTAAACACAGTGTCCCTCAGTGAGACAGGAGGTGTCTACAGGAGAATTCCCAGAAGCTTGCCAGCAGCTTGCCTGGCCTACACGGAAAAAGAGAAGCCCTGTCTCAAACAAGGAAGAAACGAGAACTGACACCTGTTAATGCCCTCTGCCCTCCACATGTGTGTCATGGAGTGCACATGTGCCAAACTCAAACAAATGTGCACTTCCACAGCATCACAGACATTTACACGAGGGTAAAAGAGTAAGTACCCATGATGTCACAACACACATGGTCTTTTAAAACACTGTGAAGGAATCGAACTGAAGGGACCACATGTTGTATGAGTCTTTCTACATTAGAAAATCCAGAGACAGAGGACAGACTGGGAGAATGTAAAGGCAGGGAAGAACACAAGTTTCCTTTCTGACGCAATGAAAGCTTCCGCGCGAGAGAGTGGTGACGGCGTCTAACCGTGTGAACAGAGTAAACACCAGCAGGATTTTAAAGAGGCATGCAACACTCACTGCCTTCCTCACAGAGAAGAGCTAAGGGACCATGGGGTCTGCATTTTGTGGTGAGTGACCATGGGAGAATGATGGAAACCAGAGGGGAAACCAGAGGCCTTGTAAGAGAGAGCCATGAGATGACAGCGTAGAGAGGAAATGCTGGCACCTGCTGCTGCCTTGGCTCTATGCCAGGGGCGGGGCATCTTCCCCTGCAGAGCAGAGGGTGAAAGGGAGAGTCTCGGTAAAGGTTAGTGGAGGTGCGGGCAATCCTAGATCCTGGCAAGTTTCACAAACTCACAGGCTTTAGGCCTCTTGGAAGTGTCACCCCAAATCTGCCCAGGTTCCTGGCTGTGGAGAAGGATTGCACATCTTCTCCCAGCAGACCCTGGGGTGCTGTAGTCGGGAGTTGTTGGAACACA
This sequence comes from Peromyscus aztecus, assembly GCA_902168405.1. NCBI lineage: Eukaryota > Metazoa > Chordata > Mammalia > Rodentia > Cricetidae > Peromyscus > Peromyscus aztecus. Next base: position 70,173 of record CABHPQ010171695.1, on the reverse strand, counting down.
GTCCAATGGAGTCATAGGAGAGGAATTCTGAGTCTTGTGAGGAAACTCTAAGAAAGGAGGACAAGAGTCTTGGGAGCTCAGTCTCTTTAACACATGGACTGTCCTTGGACTGTCTCTGTGCTCCTCCCAGGTGAGCAGACTTCCATTACTTATTACAACCGGCCATTGCTATTTGTTTATGTGCATCTATGGAAACACCTGTTTCTGCCTGTGCGGCTTGTCCTTGTGCTTCTGAACCTTCCTAATGCTGTGACCTTTAATACAGTTGTGGTGAGCCCAACCATAGAATTATTTTCATTGCTACTTCACAACTGTAATTTTGCTACTGTTATGAATAGTAATGTAAACACCTGTGTTAGCTGACCCCTGTGAAACAGCCATTTCACCCCCAAAGGGGTCATGACCCACAGGTTGAGAACCACTGCCATAGACATTCCACTGCCCTGGCCAAGCAGAGTGACATAAAGCCACTGAATGTCTAAACAGCAGGGGACAAGTATGATGACACAGAGGAGAAAGGAAGGTGCCACCCCCAAGGGCAGGGCAATCGAGTGTCTCACCAAGACCAGGGATATGGCCGGGGTGCCTACGGATTCGTACCCGTGCCAGGTCTGACGGCAGTTACTCAGACACGTCTGCCACCCCCGTCAGCCGGGTCAGAAACAGGGCAGGCGTGATCTAAGGCGGCCCGGAGAGAAACCTTGCCTGATAGCAGCAGCTTCCCAAACTGTGTGCTCCCATGGGTGTTTCAGCTGAGTTCTGGGGAGAAGAGTCCTGGCTGTCACCTCATCCCTGGCCACATAGTAAAGGGAGCCTGTGAGGGGAGTTCTGCCCAGCTCAGGCTGGGTGGGATTTTCTTTTCTTTTCAGCACTGAAAGAGTTGGGGCAAGAAAAGCTCCAGCCATTGCCTTAACTCTAAGTATACATGGCCAGTCCCCACCCCCAAGATCTTCCTTCTGGGTGGGTATCACCTCAGTAGCTGCCATTATACCCAAATGTGACTGCTGGCCACTAGGACATGTCTAACTGTGACCGCTGTTAGGACTGACTGTGAGTGCTACAGTGGGTGTGCATGTGTGTGCAAAGGCGTGTGTGTGTGTGTGTGTGTGTGTGTGTGTGTGTGTGTGTGTGTGGTGCACACATGCATACTGTTCCTGCCCTCACCTTTCCCTGTCAAGTACCTGTCTAGACTCCTGTCTACTCAGAAGACAGGTGTTCCAGGCCCTGACTACTGCTGGTTCTACCAATGCTACATGCCCTTACACTAAGATCCAATATGAACAGGGTCTGAGGAAACCCCGACACCTGATAAGGACAACAACTTCCAAATGCAGCAGCAGCCACACAGTGAGCACCCCACACTGTGCTGTCTACACCACACCTGCTTGAACTGCTCCTGGATGATTTAAAAGAAAAGCCTCAGTGAGAATACAAATGAACAGTTAAATGAAACTGGGAAGGTCATGTACGATAGGAATGAGAAATTCATCAGAGATGGAGATCTGGAAAACGAACAGAAATGCTGGAAATGAAGAGTTCATTAAGTCAAATAAAACTTCAGCCAACCGTCTGCAGCAGAGCAGATTAAGTGAAATAAAGAGTAACCAAGCTTCCAGACGGGTGTTGTGAACTATCACAGTCCAACAGGAAAGGAAAAAGGAAAAAGCAGCATTCAAGCTCTCAGGGACTCTACTAAACAACCTGGCTATGCAGATCTGAGGGAGGCAGCAAAGGCTCAGAGCACAGGAAAGCTGTGGGGTGAAGCGACGGCAGAGGAGGCCACAGCCCTATATAGACGTGACCAGAAAACATCTTCACCAGTGTTCGAATCAAGCTGTCAAAAGGACAGAGCCAAGAATAAGGACTGAGTTAAAAGCAACACTGTCAGAATTACAGCAGATTTCTTCTTGGAAACCTTATAGGTCAGGATGAAGCAGAATGGATAACTCCAAGTCCTTAAAAAAACAAAACAAAACAAAAAAAACCCAAACAAGATTATTATGCTCAGCACAGTTGTCCTTCAAAGTGAAGGACAAATAAAGACCCCATATGACAAGCAAAAATGAACCAACCCTATGAGAGATGCTTGAGGATAGAATTACGTGTCCAGAAGTGAAAGACTGCTACCATCATGCTATGTGATCATTAGTAGAGTAGATGTACATACAAAAGAGAAATAGAAAAGAATCCAACATTATCAATACAGCAAACAAACATAAAGATGAACAGAGGAAAAATAAAGAATATTTATCTGCAAGAAAACAGAATGGAAAGTATAAATTCATCCTTTTCAATAATAATATTGAATACAAGTAAGCTAAATTCTTCAATTAATATATACAGATTGGTTGAATGAATTAAACCCAAGACCCAACAAATGCTGACAACATGAAACTCACTTCACAATGAAGATCATACAGATACCAAAAACGAAAGGATAGAAAATGGTATTTCAAGCAAATGGGTTAGAACAAAAATCATAGGAAGGGACAATAAAGGTCGTAACAATCATTAAGGGTTCATTTCATCAAAAATGATCAAGAGTTATAAATCAATATGCACCCAATATTGTGACATCCAGTTACAGAAAACAAACACTAGTAGGTCTAAAATGAGAGACAAGTTCCAGGGTAGCAATGGAGATTTGAATTCTCCACTCCTATCGGTGGACAGATCACCCAGGAGCAGCCTCAAATTCACAGTTAAAGCATATTCCAGACGAGTGGACTTAACAGAAATCAACAGAACATTTGATTCAATAGCCACAGAATCCACATTCTTTCCCTTAGCGTGGAAAACTTCCTTTACAATGGACAAAGTCGTAACAAACTCAAGGCTAGGCTGTAGGGTGCTGGTAGAGTACTCACCCAGTGGGCACAGGCCCTGGGTTCTGTCTCTAGCACGGAACACCCCCCTACCCATACTTAGGAGCTAGAGGTGTAACTCAGGGTACAGTTCAACCCTAATACCCCCAAACAAACACAAAAACCAGAAAGCAAGTTTAAAAGCTGAAATCATATCTTCTATATTTTCTGATCACAACGTAATGAAACTAGAAGTCAATAACAAGTCAACTTTAGAAGTTACACAAGTAGGTGGAAACTGAAGATACACTTTTGAACAAGTAGTGTGTCACTGGGTAAGTCAGAAAGGAAATGGACAATTTTCCTTCAAATAGTGAAAATGCAAAACAAAACAAAACAAAAACCCAACATTCCAAGACCTGTGATCTAAGGCAAAAGCCATATTAAGAGGGAGGTCTGTGGAAATGAGGGCATGCACTAAAAAAGGAAAAAATTTAAAAAGGCTTTTTATTTTTTGCACATATGTAGTGTGTGTGTGTGTGTGTGTGTGTGTGTGTGTGTGTGTGTGTGTGTG
>CABHPQ010171695.1:42585-66785 GCA_902168405.1 Peromyscus aztecus | reverse complement strand
TGTGTGTGTGTGTGTGTGTGTGTGTGTGTGTGTGTGTGTGTGTGTGTTCACACACGTATGGATGCACATCTGTGTTTGGTACGTGATGTGAGTGTCTTTCTGGATTGTTCTCCATCTGATCTCTTGAACCCAGAACCCAAGTTTACTATTAAGCTTGCTCCAGGAATACCCAGTCTCCACCTTCCAAAAACAGAGGTGGGCTACCATGCCTATCCATGGGTGCTAGAGATCTGAATCGCTACAGAGCGATCTCTGGTCGCACACAGAGTCGTCTTCCCAGCCCCCCAACCCCCAACCAGTGATATAGCTTAAGGATTTAGAAAAACAAGAACAAACCAAACCCCAACTAGTAAATAAAGGAAATAACAGGACCGGAGCAGAGAGAGTGGAAAAGACAACACAAAGGAAGTGAGCTGGTTCTTTGAGGAGATAAAACTGACAAGTCTTTAGCTAGACTAACAAGAAAAGACCTAACGTTAAAAAACAAAAACATGAAGCCATGTGGCTGGCACACAGCTGTAAATCCCAGCACCCTGGGAGTTTCGACAGCAGAACAGCATGTCTGTTGACAGCCTGGACTACACAGAAAAACCATCTCCAACATACATGAGAAAGGAGACATTACCACCTGTACCACAGCAATACAAATTACTAGGGATTATTTTGAAAAATTTGTATTAACACATTGGAAAATACTTCATAAGTAAAAAATATCAGCGAACTATACATTTAATGAAAACAAACTTAAATTACAGTACAGCATCTTCCTTTTGAAGTCTTCATCTCTCTGAGTTTATGTCTGGCTGCCTCTGGTCCCACCTCCCTTTTCTGATTCCTTGTACACACATGACTAGCATCTGAGAATGACGTTCACCCAACAGCAATGATGATTACATTCAGGGTAGCATTTGAGAATCTATATATTTAATGTATCACTGACTATCTGTCAGTCAGTCAGCTGAAAGCAGGGTCCTCTTAGGTAGTCCAGTCTGGCTGTGAACTCACTATGTAGTTCAGGCTGACTTCAAACTCTGGATCACTCTGCCTTAGTCTCCTGAGCACTGGCATTACAGGCTTATATCACCATGACTGGCTATTTAAATCCTTTACAGTCAATTAACGTACTATTCATTACTTCTGCTCAGAAAAATCCAAGAGTAGAAAATACAAGACAAAGTCCCCAAGGCCCTGAGCCGTGAGGGAGATTCCCCTAGCAGCACGCACTAAACACTGCAGGTCAGGTTTTATTTTCATTTCATGGCCTCACAGAGGCCAGGGTTCACCTGCTCCTTTAGACATGCTGGACGTTTGATAAAATGCAAAACGTGTCTCTGTCTGTGGCTGAAGGCAGCTGCCAGCATCTTCCAGCCTGTCTATTTCTCCCCACTGGAACAATCTTACTCAGTACACTTGGTTTGTGTGTGTGTGTGGGGGGGGGGGGGGCAGGGTGGATAGGAAGGACAAGGGGAGGATTTTTTCTTCTTTCATTTCAAACGCTACAACTCACCTGCTCTTACGTGTAGACATAGTGTTTCTGCCCCTGAGCCATCTACTCTTTCCACCACTGCCGAGCACTGTCATAAACATTTGTAATTCTCTGACATGCACGGAAGGCAAAGCCTCTCCTAAGTGCTGGGTCCCTGTCGTTGACAGCCTCACACGAGGCCGCTCACAGAACCTTCTCCAGCTCCTGTCTCCAGGTTCACAGCAGAAAGCTTGGAGTATGCCAGTGGTGTCTCATAATTAACCAAAAGCAGCCGCTTCCCCAGGCCTCACTTTGTAACCTGCCACTACTGTCGGAGTATATAAATATTAAATGCAAAAGGCACCATTAAAATAACATTAGGTTTTGGCTGCAGCACTGACAGCTGCACCCGCCGTCTCTGAAGTTGAGAGGAGGCAGCCCCTAGGTGTTCTGGGTCCTCATCTGCAGAGCTTTCTGAATTCTAGGAATCACTCACCCACCTAGCCTTGTTAGTGGAGGTGGTTGGGAGGCGGCCGCTTGCCATATTCTCCTTTCCCGTATCTCCACACCTAGGTGTGCATGGAAAGTATCATCTCCCAAGCATGCAACAGACTGACCCCAGCTCCTGACTGAGGACCAACTCTCAAAGATAAGGGCTGTGAGAGAACAGAGGCAGCCTTGGAACTGCCTGTGAGGACAGGAGAGGGGCAGGTGGACAAGGCCAAGCTGTGGCTTCCTGGCCACGACACTGGGGAGGCTACCTGGGGACACTCAAGGAAAAGCCAGACAATGGCAAGTTCTCCCAGGAAGCTAAAACCAGAAGCCCAATCCCTCTGCTCACTCCTGGTGCTGCACTTTGCTGGCTTTCTACCTTCGCCAAGTGAAATCCTCCAGTGTTCAAACTCACGGGCACTTAATACTTCAGTCATGAACATGAACTGGGATTGTGGAGCGATGGGACGTCTTCTGGGAATGTGCACGTACCTGTTGAGCTGCTGATGAAGAAATTGCTTGGCTGTCCAGGAGGTCGAGGAGCTCGGCGAGCGCAGCAGGTGTGACAGGACTAGTGGCCCCCAGAAAAGAAAAAAGTCAACATCCTACATCAGCAAGGCCCACTGGCTACCAGAATCCAAACGTTCGCTCTTGTAGGTTTAAATAACAACCACACCCAAGGATGAAACTAATAGGCTAGCTGGGCTCTCTTATTTTATATTTTAGGAGAAGAAGTGTTTGTGCTGGTGTGCTTTTTAAATTTTTATTTTACCACCCAACAATAACAGCTGTTTGATGGCAGTTACAGCAAAAGGCAACTGCTCGATGTAATTATTTCAAAAAAGGAAATAACTGCAAATTCATGAACCACAAAGGGGCAAAAAATCCAGTAATTAAATATTTTTGACTGAAAGATCAGCCTGAAAAATTATTTCACACAAAACAGCTAATAAAGCCACTTTCCTGAGTGTTTTTATGCAAATATAAATTTCTTTTCATTGGAAGGAATTTTTCCATAAGGGAAATGCAATGTTTACCTCACAGGCCTTCTGTATGCAATGTCCTTGTATATCTGCAGATTCTTAATGGCTTTCTCAACACAGATGGGCCTAGAAACTCACAATTTCTCCACTTATATGATGTGACTTATTGGAGGACACTCTGGTGGAAAGTGTGGGGAAATGAACACTGCAAGTGTTACTAACTCACACTCCGAGAAGAGTGGGGTAGGTGTGCACTCGGACTGCTGAGAAGACAGTCACAGAGCACATCTTTACAAATACACGTCTAGCCACCTCTAAATATCCACAGTAACTAGGGTAATGAAATGACTATCTGAAGTCATCACGGGACCAGTTAAAATAGGAACCGTTTATAAATAGCACCTAAGTGTGTCAGTATAAAAGGGCTCTGAAGCACTGGAGCACTTGAAAACACCTTCCGTACAAGTCTTGGCTCCTGTCACTCACTAGTCATTTCTTTAGAAACTTTTGAGTAACGAGCAGGGAACTATAGCTTATCCTCAGTGCCAGTTTCCATGAACTCCAAACCAACAGTGTTCACGATCACCACATTCTAATTCAAGTCCCTTACCTAGGGTTGTTCATTTAGTCTAGGGAGGTCCATCATCCTTAAACTACTGTTTACTCCAAAGTACGGATAAAGGGTAATTCCAAGTGGAAGTTAGGTTTGGAGACTATCTAGTGTTACCACACTCCTACTCAGAAGTCTAAGAGCTATCCTGTTAAAGCCTATGGGGCAGAAGGCTGCAAAGTAAACAATAATCGTTTCTAACCTCCCATCTTTACTGGCAAGAAATAAGAATCAGTTTGTTTTCAAAATGTAGGTTGCTTGGATGTTCTAAAATCCATAAAATATAATCACCACTTACAGTGTAGACCATATACAGAACCCAAACTAAACACTGAGGTTGCACTAGGCTTTTGGAACATGAAGAGAGGTCACCATTCTCAATGATCGCCATGGTCCATTGGATCTGCTGCAACAGGCTACCACAGGTAGAGTGGCTCATAGACAGAAACATTATTCTTCCAGTTCTCCAGGCTGGAAATCAGAGATCAAAGTGCCACAGAGCCTGTAGTTAGTGAGTTCCTGCTTCCTGTTCCTGGCACCTTCTTGCTGTATCCTCACAAGAGTTAAAGGGTAAGCTAGCTCTCTAAGACCCATAGAAAAGCACTAATCTTATTCCTCAACGCTCCACATCCCAGACTCCATTTCCTAGGACCACAATCTATGACTCTGGAACACACACAAGAATTCATACCATGATGCTATGAAAGATGTGAAGCAGAGAGGGACAGAGAAAGAACGTAAGATCACATAAGAAGGAAGTACTCTGCCTTACAGAAATTCATCATATGACCTTAATTGATTAGTTTGCTTAAAAATTTTCTCTATAGATTTCTCAAGTGACCTAACAGCAGATAGGATTTCTCAGTCACATTTTTGTTCTTACAACACATTGATACACAGTAGGCCAAAAGTTCCTGTGTCTTGGGACTTGCTTAGACAATTGACACACTACACAGTTGCTCTTTGGTACCTAAGGGTCTGGTATTCAGAACACACTATCGCACGGATACTAAAGCCTGTGGATGCTCATGTCCTTTGTACATGGTGGTATAATCATTTAGAACCCATGCACTCCCTTCCCTATGCCTTAATTTCTTGATTACCCACATAATATGATATGGATGGTGTGTAAACAATTGTTACACTGTGCTGTTTAGGAAATACTGGTAAGAAAAGAGTCTGCACATGTTCATTACTGTTGTAATTTTTCAAAGGTATTTCCAATCTGTAGTTGGTTGAACCCCACACATGGGAGGCTGACTGCAAATTGCAGCTATGCCAGGGATAAACTTGAGACCATGACAAAGATCAGTAGCTGTCATACTGATCCTGAGAGACACCCTTCATCAGTTAAATAAATAAACCATCAGAATTCAGACTCGGTGGTGGCAGCGGCAGAGCCTACTAATTTGCTGCTGTCAGATAATCTTGGACTCTGGACAGCTAATGTGTCTCCATGAAAGAAGAATCTGACACCTCAAGGTTAAGCTTCCTTACGCGACTCTCGTCGATTCTGAGCAGGGTATCTCGGAGAGAGTGGAATGGGATCTGCAAGTCTTGCAATTTCATTCAGTCCCTTACAGCTCTCTGAGGATCGCAGCTCCAGCTCCAGCTTGGCTCCCAAGAGCAGACCCCCTGACACTATGCTCCACCCCCAGAAAATGGCAGCCCGTCTCAGTCCTACACTTACCTCAGCCCCATATCCTCTTCTCTTCTGCTAAAGCAAGACTCAAAAGGCTCCTGGAAGAAGATGCAGAGGCCTGGACCGCCAGGGGGCACATGCTGTTCACTGATCCTTTTGTTCTCTCATTTTCTGGGGCCCCCCGTGGCACCCACTCCTAACTATCCTCCAGGCTCTCGCTCTCAGGACATGCCGAGAACTTGGGCTGAGAGGTGCAGTGCTTTCCAGATGCTCACCTTTTCCCATGGCATCTAACCACTCTTCACCTGCCCTGCACCCAGAACCTCCCCCACATCCTCCTGGGATGCTCAGCTCCCTTGTCATGCAGTTAATTTAATCCTGTCCCTTTTCCATGCTCAGACCTTCCCTACTGGGAAACATGCTAACTGATCCTGCAGCTACTTGCCCTGCTTGGCTTAGTACCTTTTGCCAGTAAATAAAGGATTGAATGAATGAGTAAATCAACATTTGTTACCATTGGCCCTCTGGCAGCACATGTATTGGGATTACACCCTACCCCCAGAGAAGCTCTTCTCTGAAAAGCCACAGCTCACTAGCTGCTGAGCACCCGCTTTCCCTCCTCCTGTACCCTGCACCCTGACTGGAGAGGAGCCCTTCTCCAGGGCTGTCACTTCTGTTCTGGATCCTCTTTCTACCTGCTTCATTCACAGGCTTCCAGAGGGGCCAAAAGCTCACCCAAACTGTGTTCTATACGGGACAACAAACTTCAGGAAAAAGCCACATGGGAAATCCCTGAAGCTTAAAGAAAGAACGGAGGTGGGAAGTACTACCGGGTCATGGTGAGGCTGCAGTTGGCTTTGCCACACTGGACCTGGTGGCTACAGAGGTTCACTAGCTAAGGTGAGCTCTGTGGTTAGGCTGGCACAGTCAGCGGCTACTGTATGAATATGGTTTGTTCCCAGTGAAACTCTATGCTGAGACGCTATCCCTATGAAGTATTAAGAGGGGACCAGGAGGGACCTTTAAAAGGTGGTTACTTTGAGTGGGTGTCCAAAGAGCCAGCCTGGTCTCTCTCATGTTCCTTGTCTCTCACCAAGTGATGAAGCCCTATGTGGCAGTAGGATTCTGCCAGCAAGCCCATCCATCAACATACAGGCACTCAACCTTGGATCAGAACTAGGAGCCAAAATAATCCTCTTTCTTTAGATGGTCCCTAGTATGTGTCAACAACAAAAAAAGGACTACGGCACCCAACTGGCTAAAAATCCCTTCAACTGTGTGGTCCCTGGCTTCCTCTTCATGTGATTTGGGGATGACAGTATACTTTTACTTGGAATGGAATACCCCAAAGAGCTCGCTATATGCTAGTGCCTGTGAACCCTTCTGAGGAAACACTAGGGGGTCCACGTTCATTCAACAGGCTCACTTCCTTGTTATGGCAGAAGCTGTTGAGAAGGCTGTTCAGAGAGTCCACTAAGGATCCTGCAAACACCTTACACGAGGGCCAGTGAGAGCTCAGAGTGTCAGAAAGAGGCAAAAATGTGTTATAAGGGGGAAGTTTCTAGAGGTCTGCTTGCTGTCTGGACTCATCAGCCCACAAGTCCTTATACTACCCTGAAGACATTCTTGTTGAAATAACTGGACTGTGTAAAAATCAACGAGAGAGAGAGACAGAGACAGAGAGAGAGACAGAGAGAGAGAGACAGAGAGAGAGACAGAGAGAGAGACAGAGAGACAGAGACAGAGACAGAGACAGACAGACCAAAAAAAAAATAAAATAAAAAGGCTGCTTAGCAAACTTCCAATCCACAGACCAGCACAAAGACACTGAGTGGAGAGTCAGGGTGACCAACCAGCATAAGACACTGAACGGAGCAGGGTCTTGCTTGCTGTACCTTCTCGGGGAGGTCATCTGATCTCTTAGGGTCTCAGTTGCCCCATCTGCTCAATGGAAGAGCTGAAGCTGAGATACCAAAGTTCTCTCCCAAGATGAAATTTCAGGAGCTCACAAACTGCAACCATCAACACAGTGACTGTAACTTCAAAGCTACAAGATTTCTACTTCTGGAAACTGTAGCCCCTTTCTTCTTGGAACCTTCTTGGCATCTCCCGGCTGAAGCGAATCTCCCTGCTCTCCACCCCACTGCACTGGATACACACATCGTTGACGCTGCTTCATCTCCATCCCCACAGACATCACTCGGGCCTCCCCTCACCAAAACCTTTCCAGTCTTCAAGGCTGTGGCACGGTCGTGCCACCTTCACACTCTCCCAGATGGCTCCCATCCTCCCTTACGGGCCACAGTACTGCCAATGAAAACGTGTGAGTTTCTGAAGAGAAAGGTTCCAGCTGGGGAAATGGGCGACAGACAGAAGTGCAAAGGACGCTGTGGGAGTTCAGGCCGGAGCACCCACTGCTGGACACAGCCATGGATGTGCTGAGGTAATGTCACACACACCGGCCTGGGCTCCCCGTCCATGGGGACCTTAACAGGACCCTGCCATTTTCCTAGCTGCCACAATGGAACTCTCTTGCTCAGTCTCCATATTTAAACCTGTTGCTCCTTTTGGGTGTCTGCATACGTTTTTAGGTTGTGGTAGCTGGGATGACAATGACCCCCACAGATTCATACTTCAGTGTTTGGTTCCCTGTTAGTGGAATTTTTAGGAACGATTAGGATTAGGAGGTGTAGCCTTGTTGAAGGAGGTGTGGCACTGGCTGTAGGCTTTGAAGTTTCAAAAGCCCATGCCAGTCCCAGTCCTGCTCACTCTCTCCGCCTTGCAGAACAGACATAGGCTCTCAGCTGCTCTAGTGCCATGTCTGCCTGCCGCCGCCACCGCCACCACCGTGTTTCCCGCCACGATGGTCATGGGATTACTCTCTGAAACTGTAAACAAGCCTCAATTAAATGCTTTCTTTTATAAGTTGCCTTGGTCATAATGTCTCTTCACAGCATTAAACAGTGACTAAGACATAGGTACATATGCGCATGTGTGCATGTGTGAGTGTGCCAGCCAGGGGTCCATGTGAGGTATCTGTTGGGAATATTATTTTAAGGTGTGCTACTTTTGCTTATGTTGCATTTGTTTAACTCTGTGAAGCTGTGTTACTGTGCCTGTCTAAAACACCTGATGGTCTAATAAAGAGCTGAGCAGCCAATGGCGAGGCAGGAGGAAAGGACAGGCAGGGCTGGCAGGCAGGAAGAATTAATAGAAGGAGAAATCTGGGTAGGAGTAGCCAGAGAAGGAGGAGAACATCAAGGGCCAGCCACCCAGCCACACAGCCAGCCATGGAGTAAGAGTGAAAGTAAGATTTACAGAAGTAAGAAAAGGAAAAATTCTGGAGGCAAAAGGTAGAAGGAATAATTTAAAGTTAATGAAAGATGACTAGAAACAAGCCAAGCTAAGGCTGGGCATTTACAATTAAGAATAAGCCTCCATGTGTGATTTATTTGGGAGCTGGGTGGCGGGCCCTCAAAAGAGCAAAAATAAACAACAACAGGCATTTTTTTCCTGAAGCTCTCCACCTTTTTAAAGACCAGGTCTCAGGGGGATGCAGGGCTCACTGATTTGGCTAGACTGTGGGGCTCTGAGATCCTGCTATCTCCCCGTCCTTTTTACAAGTGTGCTGAAGCTCTGAACTCACGTCCTCACGTTTGTACCACATAGGTGATCTCCCCAGCCCCTCACTCTTTCTTTCGGCCATGTACCTCTTCTTTGAGTTCTGTGACTCCTGACTGTCCTTCTACCCCCTGGCATTTTTGCCCATCTCCTTCTTTGTCCTGCTTCTGAGAAAGGCATGGGATTCATCTCAGCCACTTCAGGCCACTGTCTTTCCAAGGGCTCCTCACTGATTTCACATGTTGCCATGTGCACAATCTGCTCCACAGCACCACGTGACTCCAGGTCTCACCTCAAGATCTCCATGAGTGTCCTGAGTCAGGACACTCTCTCTGTGAATGTCTGACTAACCCCGTGGTCCTGGGTCAGGACACTCTCTCTGTGAACGTCTGACTAACCCCGTGGTCCTAGGTCAGGACACTTTCTCTGTGAACGTCTGACTAACCCCGTGGTCCTGAGTCAGGACACTCTCTCTGTGAACGTCTGACTGACCCCATTGTCCTGGGCCAGGACACTTTCTCTCTGTGAACGTCTGACTAGCCCTATGGTCCCCAGCTTGGGTCTTAGCTAGTTTGCTGCCTTCTTCACCTCTCGGGCTTCTTTCAGAGAAGTGCCTATGCCTGTCCTGTGGACTGTTCTTCCCTGGTTGCTACAAGGCTGAGTCCTAACAAGTATGCAGAACGAACAAGTGAGAGAAAAGTGATTTACACATCCTAGACATCACCTGTCAGCTGTGAGTCCATATGCCTTGAACGCTGCACACCCCACTGTGGGCTTCTACCCTACTAGCAGCTCAATTCTAAGCATCCTTCTCAGACCCTCTGCCTCTTCCTCCAGCTCCTAACAGCCCTCAAAAGACTGTCATCTGTTTCACCTTGCACATGTGAGAAATTTAGAAGTGGACCATGTGAGAGAGAATGGTTCCCTTGTTCTATCTCATTTCGTCCAGGCCACCACCATCAAGCCACAGGCCCCTATCAGGAGCACTGCTCATCAGAAGTCTCATGAGATGCTCCCTACTAGCCATCCTGACTACTATCTTACTTAGCTAGAGGCTGAATTGTGCCCACCCCCACAATATACACACTGACGACGCTGTGACCATCTGATGTGTCGCTATTAGGAGGGGAAACTTCAGGGACTGACTGGGGTCGGCCGAAGTCATGAGGGTGGGCACCACGATGGGATTAGGAACCTTATGAGGAGAAACCACAGAACTTTCTCTCCTTCTTTCCCCAATACCCCACCATTGAGGATACAGCAGGCTGATGGCCACTTGAAGTCCAGCAAGGGAATAAATCAGTTGGAACCTGATTTTGCTTGTTTTTGTCCACCTGCAGAATTGTGGGTAATCAATGTCTATTTAAGGGACTCAACTTGGATACTTTGCTATAACTGTCCAAGCTATTAATATATTCCATATTCCTCCAGCATGGAATTGGAGTAGCCCTGTGATCCAGTATGGCCTAAAAATCCTTCAGGTAGCTCCTGGTCATCTCTCCAGCCTCTCACCTACCTTTCCAGCCTGCTTACCTCAGTACCCCAGAGCCTTTGGGTTTTCTGAGTTCACCTGGCTGGCTGCTTGTCTGAACATGGAACTTCTAGATGTATGTACCCTACACTCCAACTCAGCAACCCCAAAGTTCTTCAGGGGTTGGCTTTCTCAAGGTTCATTTCCTGAGAACATCCCTGGGTCCCACACAGGCCCCAGTTCTGAGCTTTACAGTGGTCTGTGCATGCCTCTAGCACAGCAGGAGCAGACCGAGGAGATTGCTGTTTTCTTAGGGGTTTGGATTGGCCACAAGTGAACCAATTCTTCGTCTTGTTCTCCTTCAGCTACTAAGCCCTAGCACAGTACCCCAGCATACTACCCCAGCACAGTATCCCAGCACACTACCCCAGCACAGTACCCTAGCATAGTACCCCAGCACAGTACCCCAGCACAATACCCCAGCATAGTACCCTAGCATAGTACCCCAGCACAGTACCCCAGCATACTACCCCAGCACAGTACCCTAGCATACTACCCCAGCACAGTACCCCAGCACAGTACCCCAGCACAGTAGCACAGACAATGCGAGATTTGAGCACAGAGTGAATTTTCAGATGGGCTGGAGAATATTTTTAGAATGTGGAACACAAAGGGGATGTTTGTTGTCTTGTTAGGGGACTCTGAGGAAGAATAGGCAGAGTAAAAAATTCACACTGTCCTATTTCAATCGCCTCTGGACACAGAGTTCATGATAGAGAAAGAAAGCAATCCCCAGCCCTCACTCACCTCTCACTGACTGCAAGATTCTGCTGCTTTAAATAGTACAGGAAAGTGTTCAGGACCCAGTTCGTCACCTTTTTTGGCTCTGCCCTAGTTTCTTTTATCACACTTTGGAAGAACTCCAGTAGGCCAACTTCATTCTGTTGAAAAAAAAATTACACTTATATGTGTGCGCATCTGTGTGTGTGTACGTAGTACATACATACATAGATACACACACACATCTCCTCAGACTGGAAGAAACCACTGCCTTCTGACTCCACGAGACATCTACTCTTTCTCAACCACCAAGCCGTCACCAGGTCAGTTCATTTTCAGCCAACATAAAATCCTTCCACTGCTGCTCTGAGTCCATAGAGCGTTTTCCCAAAGGAATACATATGTTTCAGAGTGCCTAACTTCATGGACCTGAGGACAGTGAAATTTACTGTCCCCACACTTGCCTGCCACTCAGGCCCCTGGCAGCCATCAGTCCTGGGTGGTGACGTGGACTTGCACGGCTTGACTCTGATGCCCTTTCTCTCCTCTGTCTTGTCCCCTCCTAGACGTCCCGGTAACCACTGGCAAAGAAGGTAACAAATGGAGCCTAACCACATGTATTCTTCTTCACGATGTCCTAGGAGGTAGGCAATGATGCTGGAGTGTTCCAAACCAAGCAAGAAGATGTACCGTGTGACCAGTGAGACTAGCCCCACAGTGGGTGGAGGAAGCCTCTGGATTCCAGGCCTTCTGAGACAAGCTGGTATGGTGGCCTTGCCTCTCCTCACGCTCTATGAGATATTCATCTGGGCTGGCCCAGTGAGGAGACTTGTTTCATAGGCTTTACTGTTTGCCCCCCTCTGGACATGAGTTAGAGCCGCACTGATCCTGTTCCTTCTGTTAAGTACAGCCAAGTTGGTTCTGGTCACAGAAGAGTCTGGTAAGAACCAGTGGATGGCATTGGGGTCTCTTGTCACCATGTGCCTACTATAAATCACATGTGAACACTCATCCTTTTTCATGCCACATTCACCTTTAAGTACTAGGGACTGCCATAATTATGCATGAGAGTAGCCAAGACACTTACTAAGTTATATACTGTGACTATTCATCAACTCAGAGTGATTGCGCTATCCCTAGTATTTCTGTTAGAAAAATAAAAACATGTTCTATTTGTAGTAGAGGCTTAAATCTCCAAATGCAGAGGGTATGTTTTTAAAGGGTTAAGTTACGTGTGTGTGTGTGTGTGTGTGTGTGTGTGTGTGTGTGTGTATGTATGTATAGAGGGGGAGGGTAATGTACATGTGAGTGCAGGTGTCCATGGAGGCCAGAAGTAATGGTGTCGGAGTTATAGGTAGTTGTTCCAATGTGAATTGTGGGAAGTGACCTCAGATCTGCTGTAAGAGCAGAATGCACTTTTAACCACTGAGCCATCTCTCTAGTCCCCAGATGGTATACTCTTAAGCAGCATATTTTCCTAACCCCTGAAATCCAAATTAAACATTATCCTCAAACTATTCTTATGTTCACTCTGCAGCTAAACCTCCAACCTTTCCCACTTTCTTAGAATCCTTCATTGAGCAAAAGAACATTCTAGAAAACAAGATACTAAGAAGAAACAAGACATACTAACAAAAGTATACTCCAACTTTGGCTACTGTACAAGTTTTAATATGTGCATGGGCACACTGCTGCTAAGGTAGAAATCCCATAATAGAAAGTATCTACGTGGCCTTTCAGATAAATTCTCTGGTGACAAGTCTACTGAATAATCCCACAATCACGGCATGCATCCCCTTCTGAGCTATCACTATCATTCTGCTCATGCTAAACTAGGGCAAAGGCCACCTCAGCAGCCCAAACTTGCCTACAGATAAAGGCAATCTAGGTAACTTGAAGAGGAAGTGTTGCTTAACTTTGTTAAGTCTCCAAACTTCTCCACTGGTTCATGAGTCACTGGGGAAGAAAAACTGGGCTATGCAGCTCACACTGGGGAGGCAGAATTCTTCTTGTTCTGATGCAGACAGGCTGGCCCACCAGTAGAATGAGCTGCCAGGAGGAGACCTTTCTGCTTTGCGAGGAAAGCTTTTCAAAATCCACCTAGAAAGAAAGCACGCAGGCTTGCAGGCTTGGCTGAGTGACTGCCATGTGATGACTGCGCCTCCACCCTTGGGTAGTTTTATTATTGGATGGATAACACTGCGAGTCAGATTCCTGTTTGTCTTCTGTCAGTGCTGTGATGAAGCCTCTCGAGCTGGAACTCTACTTCACTGGGGGATACAGGGCTTCAATGCATAGTTAAAGAGGATGTGAAACTTGCAATGGCAACAGGGTGAGCTACAGGGAGTGAGGCTGCAAGAGGCTGCTGCTGCCGCTGCCTAGAGAATAAGTGATCAATTAGAGCTGCATGGGGACTGCCTGCTCTGCTCCTGAAAGCAGCAGTCCACTTCCCAAGGAGAACATGTGTGCATGCACGCACATGCACCACACACACACACACACACACACACACACACACACACACACACTCACACACACGTCTGCTGCTTTCCACAGTTTTCTTAAGTCTCACAAGATTGGCAAATGCTAATAAGCTTGGCACAAATCTCTGAAGTCTCAGATGAACATGGCAGCTCAGCCATCTGGTTTTGTCAGGAAAATAGTGGACCTGTAATTCTCTTACACAAAAATCATATTGAGAGCAGTACAACAAGGCTACTGGATTAGGCCTTCAGTATCTTCCCCCAAACAACAAGCCTTGATATACCCAAACCTCAGGCACACAGCTAGTCAAGTCCCCGGCTGATGTGACTGCGGCTGTTCTTTCAGGGATGTCTAGAGCAGCAAAGACCACAGATCCTGTCTCATGGAGAGCACCAGGCAATCGTGCAGCTCCTGGACCGCAAAGCATCTTTGCCACTTTTTAATTTCATTTCTCAAAGTATTCAATTATACACAGAGCCAATGTCAAGTCAGCTGCTTAGGCACTAACAGGAACCCTCATTACTAATGGATTTGCCAGCTACCCGATGCTGATGAGCGGCAGAACAGAGTTACGGGTAACCTTGCCCTTACTGCCTGCTCTAGGAAGAAGCCTCACTTTGCCCTTGCACTGGGCTCTGGAAGTAACATGCTCCTACACTATCTCTTGTAGGCTACCATCAGTGATAGTGAAATGTTGGAAGACCATCCCTGTGAAACAGGATGAGGGCTGATTTCTCAAATCCATGTCTTGTTCTAAGTCACATATCCTGTGATCCTGATTCTGGTCCAGAAATGAGGCTGGGCTGTATTTATAGGTAGAATGAAACTCAATACACACAGCTGCTCAGTGGTACTTAGGAAAAACTGGCTGAGGAACAGCTATTTATGTGACAGGGAGTGTCCTTGGTTGCCTTTTGGGACCTTGCATTAGCAATTCCAGGCTGGTCAAGGGCTCTCAAGAGTAGTTACTAAATATGGGATTTGTGCCTCAATTCATCACCATCAGATCCCAAGGCCACCAAGGATAGCTGGAACCTCAGGTGGTACTAACTAACCTCTATGGGTTTCCTAAACACACATACCCATGATGCTTAATTTACAAATCTGATACAGTAAGCAACTAAGAACAACAAAACAGAACAATCATAATATACTGTGCTAGAAGTTTTTTTTTCAAACTTATTTTTTTTTTTTTATTTCTGGAATTTCCCATTTGCTATGTTTGGCCCACAGCTGACTGTAACTCAAACCTTGAGAATATGGATTAGTCAGGATACAACTACAGCACAGTTAGTCACAGACGACAGCAGGACCCTGTGGGCAGCTGCATACTCTGCTGCTGCTCATGACAATAACACAGGTGCCCTCAGGTTCATGCTTCCTGCTGAGGGGTATTTGTACACTGTGTGAAGATGTATTGCTGTCATTATGTAATAAAACGCTGAACAGCCAATAGCTAGGCAGGAGAGTGTAGGTGGGACTTCTGGGGAGAGAGAACTCTGGGAAGAAGAAAGACAGAGTTGACAGACAGACTTGGAGGAAGCAGGATGGGCAGTACGGAGATAAGGTAACACCATGTGGCAGAACATACATGGGTTGACTTAAGTTATAAGAGGTAGTTGAGACAAGCCTCTAAGCTAAAGGCCAGGCTTTCGTAATTAATAGTAAGTCTCCTTGTCATTATTTGCAGGCTGGTGGTCCCGATGAGGAAGTACTACTACACTTCCTCCATGTTATTTCATTCAGTCCCAACAGTCTCATGAGCACATGATCGGGGCCTTTGCAGATGAAGGCACTGAGGCACTTCTGGTCTTGAGGTCACCCAGCCAGACAGCAGCAGAGCTCTGTAGGCTGGGCTCTCCAGGGGAAAAGATGGAGGTGGGTTTGCTGCCTTTCTGGGGACTGAAAATGAACACCTATTAATGCAGGCACAATGTAAGCCACATCTACAGAACAGATGTTCCCAGCACTTCTATTATATTATGTCTGCCAACTGCTCAAAGCTTCCTGACATTAAAGATGCCACAGATGCCCCAGTTAGCTTAGAAGTAGAAGGTGGCAAGCTCACTATCTGCCTGTGCAAAGGTATACCCAAGTCACGTGGCATGAAACACATCTGTCCCCAGATCAGGAAGGAAGACAGTGGCATACACACCATCCATTCTACCCCAGGTGGCCAGAAATCCCCATGTGCCTCTCTTCTGCAACACCTCCCTCCCCCTCAATTAGAGAAATGATGAGGCACTCATCAAGGCCCTGACACTACACTATTTTTAAGGACTCCATTTTCTTTCATTAATCTGAATATTAAGCATACTCAATTATTGCACTCTAATTCCCTACCACAGGGAAGTCAAGTGGTGGGTTTATAGCGCCAAGCTGATAATAGCCAACTACCCAGAAGGCACTTTACCTACCCTACATGAGCAGCAGTGGTTTCTTCAACTGGGTAAGGCTCTAACATGTCACCATGCGGCACTCTGTGGAGTTCAAAGTAGACTCTGGACCCATGCTGACAAGGGTGTGAGGAGCGGAGCTCTGAACATCTGTGCAGATGTTTAAGGGGGACTTCAACTGTCCATCTAGAGACTCTGTCGGACCTTCATTATACTAGTGGCTCTGGTCATCCTTACAAAGTGAGACAAACAAATTCGAATCCAACAACTTTGTAAATTATGGGCATGAGAATAACACCAAATGCTGGCGTCTGGGGTGGAGATGCAGTAAAATGGGTTATAATGGCGATGCTTTTAGGCCAGAAAGTAGAAATTGCATAGGAAAATGAGAGCCTGCAATATTCAGGTGGTAGTGACTCCGGTCTGTGACGTGAACATGCTTGTCTCTGGGGTGACAATCTTCAGTGAAAGCGCCTGTGAATGGCAAAGTTACTTATGCAGCCAGGTTTCTCCATGGGGAGAACAAGCTACCCGGCAGTGTGAGGGTGGCCTAGGAATAGGACTCTCTCTGGGAAGACAGAAGAAAGCCAGAGAACCCTGAACCACTGCTCCGGCTGAAAGCATATATGGGTCCATGGAAGCTCCGCATCAGCGTCATGAGCCCTGGGTGTGCCCTTCAGGCCTTGCGAGGCAGACAACTAACTGTAACTCTGCCTTCTTTTCTGGGCCTCACAATCCCTACCTAGGGTTGCTCCCACTGGGTGTGAGAGCTTCTAAACTCTGAGCAAAACTCTCAACGGTGTTACTTGTGCTGTGTTCCCAGAAAAGCCGAAAGCACACATATCCTAAGCTGAACCTAGCAGCAGCTCTCTGCAGAGTGCCTTTAACTAATGTAAAACTCACTTTGGCTCTTGGAGATATATTTACTCAAAGACAGAATTTGTGCGTAATCAGTTTGGGAATACACATTTCCCTTGAATAATCAGAATATAAATAATTAAGGTAATAAAAGTTGACAGCAGAGTGGCAGCAGAGACTGTGTCTGCAAGAACGGGGCCCACAAAGTGCGCTGCTAACCAATCAGTTCTGGCTCCAGTCACATTTCAACTAGTCCAGCCCTAGAGAACCCGGGTCGCTCAGGAGGAGCTCTGTGCTGGGGCTAAAAGGCAGAGTGGGGCACCAGGGCAGCATGGAGCAGTATGGATATCCATTATCTCCAAGCTTTGCTTGCCTGAGACCTGAAATAAAATCTCTTATTTGCCCCCCAAAGTATATTATTCCACAAACAGGAAATCAAGTGTCAGAACGGAATTGGGACCTAGGCCCCTGAGGGCCCCCAACTTGGCACTAGGATGTCCCCCCTTCTTGCACTTTTTTCTCAACAGACAAAGGTCAAATGCCTTGGAGCCCAGAGCATCCTCCCTTAAAGTGCCTGTCACTAGTATCTGAAAGGAATGAAGCCGTGCGTTTGCAGATCTGTCTATTCTACATTACCAGAAGAAAAGTTTGGTGATTCCCCCCCCCCCCCCCAGCATGGAATAATTGTAAAGTACCCTTAAGCTGGCAAGCCTGAATGCAATTTAGGAAATTAAGAATAAAATCAATTTTAAAAATTGTGTGGAGCTGAAATATGGTGTGCTACAATGTTGACCAAATGGATTTTTCTTCAGCAGTAGTTAAAGAGGACGACTTTGCACCATAAGAGCCTGGACAGTCTAAAACCAGTCACTATGGCTTCAGATAAGATTTCAAGCTATTAGCTTTAAAGCAGTACTACATGTGGGACCTACAGAAACTTGCCATGGGGACTGTTTTATGGGCAATCCATCCAGAAAGCAAACCAGACTCTTTTTAGCTTACAAGAGACCTAAAGAATAAGCTTCAAGACCAGTTCATTTACCAATCAACTGACACTTTCTGTTTCCTTGTCCTTGGGAGACATCTTCGCCTTTTCTGTGATGTCAGAATCAAAGGCCTATGACTTCTGATGGAGAAGACGGAGCTGTCCAGTAAGATGACAGGTCTGAGGCTGACTACAAAGCCTGGCACACACACACAAACGGTAGGTAGCACAGTTACTGGTTGGCGGGGAGGTGGGGCTGACGTCACATTTTTCTGCAGATTCACGGAGGCCAGGCTGGATTTTTATAAACTCCTGCTCTGCATGGTTCCCACTGAGCCATGTTTGCATGTTTCTGATACCAACACTCTTTTCCCTGGAATCAGATTCTGGAAGTCCACTTAACTCTCTTTACAATCTTTAGACTCAATGAAGATTCTGCTATGTCTACCATCTTTGGGGTGTGAGTCATCCCCTCTTCTGGGGGAGCTCTGACTGCCTATGTCAGATGTGAGAGCTTTAACTGGGTTGGGACTACCCAAACTGTGAAGAGTAACAGGCCAAGTTGAAGTCTGTACAGAGGGAGAGGACACCAGCAGGTGCAGCAGCCCTCCCCAAACCCTGACCTGGGGCTGCAGCAGTTGCTCCTCTACTGCAGCTCTGTGCAGATGAGTCATCTACTGTTCACATGCAGAGGCAGCTGCATGAGAGCTCACAGCAGATCCTGACCAGGCACCTCATCTGCACCAGACTCAACAACACAGGGCCTCAGAAAACCAGCCCCACAATCCCTACCCACTGCCCTAGGTAGGAGCACTTCTCAGTGACCCAGACCAAAGGCCCCGGGTACCTCCAGCAGAAAGATTAAACAAAATAAATGAAGATGTACAAGACAGCTCATGTTACCTTTGACCTAATTTTTCCACTTGGAAAATCAGCACGACTTGTGCTGTTCATTTTCCATTGCAGTTGACTGATTTTCACAAAATTTAGTAGACAACATTTTATGTTTATTTATAGCACAGTCTGGCATCTTCAAAACCAACAAGAGTGGCTAAAAGCTTTCAATGAACATGTACTTTCTGATTGAGCTTCATAAAAACAATCCTGGGACTGTATTAAGCATTAAGTTTTAGCAAAAGTAAAAACTCAATTTCCTCCACTAATGAAACCAAGGCCATCAAAACCAGTCATTACCTAAAAACATTATTTCCACTTGGCATGGCCGCACATTGTGTGTGTGAGCAGGTAGCAGAGCTCAGAAACATAAAACACGGTCTAACACGAGTATAAAGTTCCTAACAAAACGGTTCCATTTCCTCATGTATAACAGGAGAGCACCTGCCTTGGGTGCTGTCTGAAGCAAATATGGTGAACAGAAGAGCATGCTGTAAGCAAGCTGCCTTTAAATAGGCTGCTTGGAAAAATGGCTACCATCCTTTGTGTTTCCTGAAAGAAACAAGGTATTCAGGCTAGGAGGTGATGGTCCCATGAAAATCAGCCTAGAAGATTTTGAAAAAAAAAGCACATGCATATAACTCTAATAATTCTAACAGTTCTTCCAACATCCACTGACTCACAGAAGGTATTGCTTTACTATCAGAATCTCTGGTTTTCCATAACCCTAATCCATAGATCTCAGCTTCTACATTTCTACATTCATCTTTACAAATGAGATTAGAAAGTAAGTCGGTTTGACTAAGACAGGGGAAGAAGGTTAGCTAAATAACTTGAAGTCTTCAGTGGGTCAAGATCCAAATGTGGGTAGAGAAAATCAGTATACAGGTTTCGTTTTGAGAGGGGATTCTCAGGACGGCTAGGAGAGAAAATCCAGACTAGGGGTAATCTGCTAATAGAACAAAGCTGGAACATAGTGTCTGAGATCAAGTGACTTGACACATGACATGACTGCAGCAGTCCCTGAGTCTTCTCACCGAGGGTGCAGTGATGCATACACAGCCCCATGATGTGCTGGGTTGTCAAAGGGGCTTTATGTATCTGGTCTTTAGACACTGTCAGGAACACTACTTCTTAAGGATTTCCATGTGTAATACAGTAGTATCCCATTCATTCAGTCATCTGTCTGTCCAGGCAATGAGACCTACTACATGCTTGATAAGACAGCAGATGCTAGGGTATATTAGCAAAAGTTCTGTAAATGTCAAAGATAATACTAACAAAACATAATTTAGTGTTTACTGCACAGGAAAACAGCAAGATAAATCAAAAGTGAGTTAAATTCTGAAGGGTTTTTATTTGTGGGGAATATATGTGTGTGGGGGGTGCACACACTACTTAATTAAATAAGAAGTCCGAAGGCACTGAGCTGAGTGGAAGCCATGTGAGCACACCTCGACCACTGCCATTTATTTAATGAATACTCCTGGGCACTCTTTAAATTGAAAGATGGTTCATTAGATTTGTGCATCTGCCCTTCTCAGCAATCTGTTGTGTTTCTGATGAAGACAGAAAAACATGAACATATCATTGTCGGGAATGTTATGAGTAACTCAGCTTCCAATGATTATGGAGTCATAAAGGGCTCAGGCTGCCTAATTTCGGGAAACAATTTGTCTGAATCATTCTCTGTCTGTTCCAATCTCCAATTTTTATTCATTCTGGAAATCTCAAGGACAAACCCTTTTATCTTTTTGTTTTATAAGTCACCTAATACATTATCTTCCATCTATAAATATTATGTCTTAAAGGTACTAAGAAAAATAAGTATAAAAAATGCTCCCCCCAAAAAAACAATCACCTCCTTGAAGTTTCAACATCTTGTTCAACATCTCCTCTGGGCTCCTCTACTCCATTTATCTACTGTAGTCTCCTAAATTGCTGACCAGGTGTAGTACCAGAGTAAATGTAAACACTATGAGGGGGTGAAGGGGGAAACAATTTTGCTCCCCACCCAATGCCTGCTACCTTGGAGAGTTAGTTTCCCTAAACAGGTTCACGAACTATTCAAACAGATGCATTCCTTTGCTATTGTCCTTAACAGCATTTATTCAAGGGATGGTGGGTGTGGCTCAGAGAAGACCAAGACACAAACATACATATCAACAGCCTGACTTTACAGAACTTATGCTCAGCAAAGTGGGGCAGATACATTCCAGGGGCCGAGTGTGACAACGTCAAGAGTTGCTTTTCGAGGGAGTGAAACAGTTGTGTTCTGAAGATTTCAGGAAACCCTTCTCTTACAGAGGAGACTGATATTCAACAACAGTTCTTAATTCATATTCAGTGGATTCTTCTTGGAAATTGGGCTAGAGCAAAGAAATGGTCAAGAAACTTTGGTGCATTGCAAACTACCTCAAATGTCTGGCTTGAAGCCAGCTGCTCAAAGGTCAGATGGAGAGATGGCCTTGACCTCTATGAAGCCAAAACCCTTGGTCCCCTCCATTCTTCCCCAAGATGAGCTGCAGAATGCTAATAAGATGCAGGTCTGCAGTGCAGTGTTGGGTTCAAGTGGCAGAAGTGAAGGGGAGACGTGTAAAGATTAAGACAGTTTGTTACAGTGACTGTGCTGGCTAGTTCTATGTCACCTTGATATAAGCTGGAGTCACCAGAGAGGAGGGAGCCTCAGCTGAGAAAACATTTCCATAAGATCAGGCTGCAGGCAAGCCTGTAGGGCATTTTCTTAATTGGTGATTGATGGGGGAGGGCCCAGACCATTGTGGGTGGAGCCATCTCTGGGCTGGTGGTCCTGAGTTCTGTAAGAAAGCAGGTTGAGCCATCCATGTAAAGCAGGGCAGTAAATAGCACTCCTCCACGGCCTCAGCATCGGCTCCTGCCTCCTGGTTCCTGCCTTGTTTGAGTTCCTGTCCTGACTTCCTTCAATGATGAACTATGATGTGGAAGTATAAATCAAATAAAACATTTCCTCCCCAAGTTGCTTTGGGTCATGGTGTTTCATCACAGCAATAGTAACCACTAAGACAAAAATCTAAGAAATATACACGAGTTGTAAGGAGCTCAGGTCTAGAGATGTTCTGTACAGGATGCTGATCAGTTGAGTTCTGCAACTATCTGCTGATGGCTTAACTAGCTGAATGACAGACTGGAGCAGTGCTTTCCTTTAGGACAGTGGCCAAGATACGCTACCAACTTAAGTGCAATGATGGTTATCACAGGTGTACGTATGCATAGGGCACAATGGCACCCCCCCTGGAGGCAATGATCATGTCAACCTAGAGTGCTAGAAAAACAGCAGTCTTCTTAATCATCGGTCAGAAAACAGGAGTTCTCACGCTAGGCACTGTTTACTCTTGAAGCAGCTGACTTATGGAGGATAAAAAGAACCACTCAGCCGGGAGGCCAGGAGTAGGCTGCTTAGTGCACTGTAAACCACTATATTGTGGTTATTAAGTATATATATATGTATATACATACATATATATATATATATATACTTATATATCCTAATACTCCCATATACTTATTGGATCATTTAAAAAGCAAGAAAGCAGTTCCACAGGTTTTGTTGATCTGGAAATGACAGGAGTTCAAGACCAGCGTAGATTACATGATACTCTGTCTCAAAAAATACTCAAAACCAACAAAACAACTTCCCAATTTCTCCTGTTGACAAGAAGATGACAACTGTGACAGAATGCCACCCTCACTGATGCTGCATCACTTTACCATTGTCGTGACAAAGAGATCCACAAAGCCCCAAGTAGTTCTGAAAAGGATGGAAAATCCCTAAGCTACCTAAGGGTATCATATTCTCTAATGGCCCAAAAGAGGCATCCCCAAGCTTCACAGGATGAAGATGTTTAGTAGTTTGCAACATTTTATACAGGATGTTTTCTGGCTTTTGGGAACCTAACATCCTGTCATGGCTCAACACGATTAAGACATCTAGAAACTCTAAACATTGAAATGTATTTGGTCCTGCAGACACACTCGTCCTGGGGACACACTCATCCCTAACATCTGAACTAGCTTCCTAGTCTCCAGGGTTCCTGCGGGCAGCTTGGAGGTCATTTCTTCTTCTGGTGTGCTGAGGAGGAGCAGGTGAGCACGTACTGTCAAGGGCAGCACTGTGCCTTACCCCTCTCAGAGTATCTGAAGTAGGGGAAATGTACCTGACAGTGCATGCAGGGACTCTGTGGGGAAATGCACCTGACAGTGCATGTAGGGACTCTGTGGGGAAATGCACCTGACAGTGCATGCAGGGGCTCTGTGGAGGATCATCCAATCTGCCGAGCTGGACTAACTTCGGTTCCAGTCGACACTTACCACTAATGTGAAGCTGTGCTCTGGCAGCATCCCATACTGCCGGACAAGCCTTTCTCTGGTTGCACTGGGAAGCTCAGGAAGCATGTCCCGAAGCTGGTCAATATTGATCACCTGCTGAGAGTCTGCATCTGAAGGCAGAGATGTGGCATCGTAGAGCACTAAGGGAGGCAGGTTGGGCTCTGGCATAAACCTAAACAAAGAGAACAGATGGGATCTGAGTCTGGGTGTCTGGATTGATTAGAACCACAAATCTAACAATGATGGGAATGCTCTGTGCTTAGGTACAAAGCCAGAATACTTGCAAAGGTTTCTGAATGTCCCAGGGAAAGATCACACAGCAAACCCATTCTTCACCTTACGGAATAAAGATGGGCAAAGGGTGGCATGGAACCAAGCCACACTCTGGTTTATACCAGTGAGGAAAGTGTCAGCGGGCTGGAGACTGAAGGACAATGAGAACAGTCTACCCGTGAGGAAGAAAGATGACTGTCCCTACTTTAAGTTCTCTATTTTTGCAGTGCTTGTACAATAAAAGTCAAAGAGGGAAGAGAGGGCTTTTCCCTTCTTGAGAAGTCGAACAGAATGGATTTGCCTAAATGAAATGTGGAAGCTAGTGGGGAGGGAAAGGGGTGAACAGGTGCAGCCTGGCACACTAGCAGAGTGGTGAACCTGTGTAATGGTGAGTTCATGCCACTAGACAAATGCCAAAACCCATAGAACGGACAGCCAAGAATGAATGCATCTCAGTGTAAACTATGGATTTCAGTGAATAATGAGCAGCACTATGGTTGGTTCACTGTTGTAGCAAACCATATTAATTGAGGGACAGGAGCCTGGGAAGAAGTACATGAGAACTCCACTTCCCATTCAAAGCTGCTCTAAAACAGTCAGTTGTTAATACTCAGATGGACTACAGTACTGCATTCATCTTATGAAATCAAATACAACTTTGCTTGTTCTGCTCCAGCACTGCTTTCCCTCTGCCCAGAGCCAAAGGGCAGGGTGGTGCTCTGCGAATGCAGGGTAGTGCTCAACAATGCAGGGTAGTGCTCAGACATGCAGTGAAGTGCTCAGCCATGCAGGGTAGTGCTCAGCCATGGAGGGTAGTGCTCAGCCATGCAGGGTAGTGCTCAGTCATGCAGGGCAGTGCTCAGTCATGCAGGGCAGTGCTC
>CABHPQ010171695.1:21024-42575 GCA_902168405.1 Peromyscus aztecus | reverse complement strand
AGTGCTCAGTCATGCAGGGCAGTGCTCAGTCATGCAGGGCAGTGCTCAGTCATGCAGGGTAGTGCTCAGCCATGCAGGGAGTAGTGCCCAACCATGCAGGGAGTAGTGCTCAGTCATGCAGGGTAGTGCCCAACAATGCAGGGTAGTGCTCAGTCATGCAGGGTAGTGCCCAACCATGCAGGGTAGTGCTCAGCAATGCAGTGAAGTGCTCAGCCATGCAGTGAAGTGCTCAGCAATGCAGTAAAGTGCTCAGCAATGCAGTAAAGTGCTCAGCAATGCAGTGAACTGCTCAGCCATGCAGGGTAGTGCCTAGCAATGCAGGGTAGTGCTCAGCCATGCAGTGAAGTGCTCAGCAATGCAGTGAAGTGCTCAGCCATGCAGGGTAGTGCCTAGCCATGCAGGGTAGTGCTCAGCCATGCAGGGTAGTGCTCAGCAATGCAGGGTAGTGTTCAGCCATGCAGGGTAGTGCTCAGCCATGCAGGGAGGACCTAGAGTAGAGGTAATTCCTCAGTGCAGTACCAAGTCTCAGCTGTGGGCAGTCTGTCCTCTGAAAGCAATGGCAAGCCCAAGAGGAAGGCTTCTGGAGACTCACTGCTGTCTAATGTGGGGGTTCTAGGAGAAGTCACTGGCTGAGTTAAAAGGCAAACTCCATGGTCAGTAAGGAATTATAAGGAGCAGCAACATGGGAGAATAAAGAAGGTGGAAAAGTCTGAACCTAGAAGACCACTGTAACAAAAAGCCCTTGCCTCTGATAGGCACATGACAGGGGTATGGCAGAGAAGGTATATCATACTTCACAAAGGAAAGCCATGCGAATCCCAACAACTTTATTGCTAGAGCTTCCATCTTAGTAATCTGCTAAACTCTGAGAAAAAGCAAAAGGTTCAATTTCTCTTAAGTCTATCGTTATTGTGAAAATCTTCTGTTACATAACAGTTCGTCCCCCACCCCTCCCGGGGGTTTAAAAAAGGAACCCAGAACCTCTCACATAATAGGTGAGTACTCCATGGGTGAACTAGTGCCCTAATTTGCTTATCTTGGCAATGAACTAGCATCACTTGAGGTTTGAAGGGACCCTCCATTAACAGACCGATCTCTTTTTCACATCCTCCCAATATATTCCAGAATTACTAGCAAATGTAAGCCTATGCCCTCCCTCACCTGCCATCCTCTTAGTTAAACGACAGCATCTTTGTTACAGAAATCTGTGGACAGGTATCTTCCAGCAACTGAATTCCTATTAAAGGAACTCTGCAGCTATCAAGTCAAGAAAATATCACTTCTCCTAGTTTACATATAACAAAATAAGCAATCTTGATTTCTTTCATGTAAAAACAAGTAGTTCCCCAAATTCTCCAGCATCGTTATGCTGATTTTCAAATGGATTTGAAGTGTACCCCATGAGGAATAATCACCTGTAGTCTTGTTTTCCTTCTTTGTCCCGCATGGGCATGGTGCACCTGCAATAGGCAGAGCAGACAGCATTACATCAACACTGCATGCAACTGGCTGGACCACGTGCAGAAAGGGGCTTTACCATGGGCTGGAGCTCAAGTATTTCCCGTGAAGGCTGTGTGTTAAAGGCTTGGTCCTATTAAGAAGAGGTAGAAACTTTGGAAGTGTCAGAAAGAAATGGGGCCCGATGCAAGGCCTTTGGGTCATTAGAATATGCCCTCAAAGGAGACTGTGGAACCCTGGTCCCTCCTTCTATCTTTTGTTTCCTAGTGTGTTACTTTCTTCATGCTTACCAATACCTGGTAGAAACAACTTAGGAGGGAAAACAGGTATTTATTTTAGTTCTGGGCTTCAGAAGCATTAGTCCATCATGGTGGGAAAGTATGGCAAAGCAAACAAAGAAATGGAAATACAGGAACAGACAGAGTAAGATATATACCCAAGGACATGCACCCAGAGACCTTCTCCTCTTACCAGGCCCAACTTCCTAATAATACCATCATATGACTCCATGAAGGGATTCAACATTCATTAAGCTGGGGGCTAATGGTCTCTGGAAACACCATTAGACATACCTAAAGCTAACAATCAATATTGGCCAGCATAATGGCACTGAGGTCAGGAGTTTAGTAGCTCAGCCATGTGCTTGGGGCATGATGTACCACCACCATAGGCCAAATCACAGACTGAAACCTTTGAAACCGTGAACCAAAATTAACTCTATAAGATGAATAGCTCAAATATTTGTTACACTAACAGCTGTCAGGCATAGGGCTTTCTCAATTAATGGCAGCAAATTCAAGCTCTTCAGATTTTTATGGGCTCTCCTATGGACTGGATCTTCTATCTCCTATGGCTCTCCTATTTTACATAAATAAAGGGAAATGCTTAGAAAAATAATTTTGTAAAAACAAAGCCAAACTGCTTCAATATTTCATGTATGTGCAGACAGGGATTGAACCTGGGGTTTTAAAGCATTTGCAGAAAGCATTCTATTGCCAAGCCAAACCCCAGCCAGCTTCCAGACAAACTCTGTAGACTTTTGAGCATTCTTTGGGATTTTACTTAAAGTAAAAAATCTTAAAATTCAGACTGAGAAAAATTAGGATCCAAGTTCTCTAAACCACCACAGAAAAGTATCTGTGGTGGTGTGAAGGAGAACTGTGTCAGGGGACAGTTGGGTCATGCTGGAGGAAGTGTGTCACTGGCAGTTCGGAGCTTTGTCCACTTGCACTTGCTCTCTTTGGTTTGGGTTTGTGGTTGAAGACTTGACCTCAGAGTTTCCTGCTCCAGCCACTTACAGCTAAGCCTCCCTTAGGACCCTACCTCTGGAATCACAAGCCAAAATACATTCCTTTTTCCATAGGCTGCTTTTGATCATAGTGTTTTATCACAGCAACAGAAAAATAACTGGTACCGTATCCCCACAACCAGCTCTTAGCCCTTTAAGCATCAAGCTTAGGCTGTGAGAGGTCTCACAGATGATTTAAGGGAATAAAAATTCTTGCCACAAAGCAGGAAGCAAAGGGTAGCCTAGAGCTGAGACTAAGCACTTCTGTATAAGCTTGGGTCAGCTGAGCTCCAGGGCCCAGAAGACCACGTTTCATTCCTATGGGATGCAGTGGTCTTTTCTCTTATGGCTACAGAGAAGCTAAGGACCTTTGTTACATGACCAGTCCATGGCTGAGCCCCAACCTCCGAGCTGTGGTCAACAGGCTTATCAATACAAACTCACCCCAGCTTATAATCAAATGAACGAGTTTCATTTAGAATTTCACCTCCATTCTCAAGTTCAGTGATTTGCCTCTGAATTTCATAGTCTATAAAAAAAATACAGCAAGTTAGTATATTTTGAATCCCTTTCATCCATGCAGGCACTAATTAGAAACTATTCTCAATTCTTAAGTTAAAGAAAAAAAAGTCAAGGAGACTATTTATGATGATCATTCCCTTGTGGGCTGTATTTTCTTCTCACAACTGGGAAGGGCCTTAAGAAGCCTGTCTCTTCCCTCCTCTCTCTCTCTCTTTTTTGGATACCTCAGCTCAAAGAGATTAACAACCTAGTACAGACTACAGACAGCTTGGTAGAAGGATTGGGACTGCTGTGTAGGTCCAGTGACTGCAGATCTAGGATTGTGGCCTATTAGAATTCCTTACCCTGGTAACCCTCCAAATTTTTATACAAAATATGGGTGAAAATGTATGTACACTTTTGGAAAGAGAATAGTTTTCATTTTATTTTCCAAGATATCTGTGACCACGGCTTTGTAACGCATACTCCCACTACCCAACAGAATAGATGGACCGTGCCAATCAACACAGCTAAACATGATACCTGTGACCACGGCTTTGTAACGCATACTCCCACTACCCAACGGAATAGATGGACCGTGCCAATCAACACAGCTAAACATGATACCTGTGACCACGGCTTTGTAACGCATACTCCCACTACCCAACAGAATAGATGGACCGTGCCAATCAACACAGCTAAACATGACTGAAACACAGGACAACTGCTGAGCCCCTTTGCAGAAGTAAGCCTTCCCAACTTTTTTTTAATCTGGCTGCTAAGAGACAGCAGCACCAAACTGGTCCATTTGTATCCCCCCTCCCTCACCTGAATGTTCTCCTTGATTGATCTGAAATGATGGTTAAAAGGTCCAACATGATTTGAAAAAACCTGGTGGGAAAATTACAGGCTTGGGGAATTAAGCCCATGGTGGCAAAGCTTTGGTTCCGCTAGGCTGTGTTTGAACACAGGTAGAATTCTGACTGTTGCTTCAGAGGGCACTTCATATTCAAAAAACTGTTCGGGGCAGCTAAAAATACCTGGGTTCCCGTACCCGTAACAGACAAGCTGTAAACTCTGGTTGCCTGCCTCTGGTTGGTCACCGCCTCGTAGACCAGCGCAGCCCTGAACACGGCACGTCCAGGGTGAAAGCAGATTCATTCCACTCGCTCCAAGCTCCTTCACAAACGCAGGTTCCAAGCACAAGCCTCTCCCCTTACCCCTTTGGTGGCTTTAGGAGTGACAGGAGTCACTCCTTTCCCTTATCCTGCTGTCCCATGAGTAATCCCCTGAATCATGTTCATGCCTTTTCTCTAAGTCTGTCCCTTCATTAAGGCTGGCTAATCATTTCAGGTTTGGGACACGAGCTTTACACAGGCAAGAACAACCTCTCTGAACTGCGTTAATCCTCTTCCCCAGAGATCCAGTGCCCACTAAGCATCTTGGCTGCGGCACAGCGAAGGCCAGAGCTTCAGCAGGCCTGCCGTCTGTGTGCTCCTGACAGGACTCCCCCTCCTTCCTCTATGGATGTCTCTGCTTTAATATCTACTTTGAGTCTTCTGAGACTGTTTAACTTAGGCTGTTTCTAGCTTCTGTGGAACTGCCCATAGAGCTAGCCTGCTCTACATGAGCTAGCCTGTTCTACATGCGCTGTTCTCAGACATTTGTCATCAGTGAAATGTTCACTGTATGCTCCATGAAAACCAACCTTGACTGAACAGGCACATGCAATCTACTAGCTGAAAACAGTAAAAAGTAGAAACATATTAACCAAACAGACTATATCCAATCTAAAGAACGAACTTGACTTCATAAAGCGTATGATATGAGGTAGGACACAGCCACCATATTTTGTAAATCCTCCCAAAGCGGGTGGAATCTATTTCCCTCCCTTTGGGTCTGGCTTGAATTCACGTTGCTTTGAAAGAAATGTGTCCCAAGTGACACTATGTGAGTTGAATCCCAGAACTGAGGACTCAAGTGAATTTTGAGGCTCCTGCCTCTTCCCTCCTGGGATCCTCCACTGGCAAACACAAAAGCCTGGGCTACACAGAGGAGGGACAAAGACCACACGGATGGAGAAGCCTCCAGTCAGAGGGCCCCACGTGACTGAGGCCATCGCAGAGCTTCGCTTCTGCTAACCTCACAGCGTCCGGAGTGTCTGCAGGACACTACCTGGTCCACAGAACTGTGAGAACTAGATCGCTGCAGAGCCACTAAGCACAGTTGTGCACTACAAACGAGAGGTGACCGATACACAGAGGAGCACGCAGGAGTTGAAGGTAACATTTACCTATGGCCTTGGCCAAGAACCTGAAGCTGTTGAGATTCTTCACTTCGGTCCGGACACCCAGAGGTTCCCCAGGGTGATGCACTGATATATTGGCGTCTACTCTCAGCTGACCCTCTGGAAGGAAAAAATACAAAAACTGTAGAAATTCTTGGAAGCAATATGTTTGTAGGGTGTGGAAACGTCAAGGTAAGTAGTGTCTACCTTGATTTTCTGTCTAATTAGAGCAACCTAGCTTTGGAGAGCACACTTGGCTCTGAAACATAGCTGTTCGCCTGCCACAGCAAGAAGTCAGAGTCCTGAGGTGTGTGGAAATAGGCTTCTTCTTGTGCACACGCAGACATTCTTGATGCACAAGCTGGAAGGATCTATCTAGTGTCAGTGTGCTAAAAGAGAATAAGGTTATTAAAGTCGAGGTTCACGCTTCAGTTTTACTCCATGGTTATTTTCCAAGTATCTGAGCTGGGTTTGGGGGAAGCCTCAAAAATGATTATGTGAAACCCCTCCAGTGCTCTCCAGTGAAATAGGGATCTCTATGTGTTTTTAGGAGATTTATAAGACAGTCCTTGAGAATTTACAGCTCAAGGGCAGGAGCTGAAACCTGGGCTGTGCCCCCTCCCTTCTCAGGCACTGTAATGATTTTCTTTCCATAAACAGGAATCTGAAGCCTCCCTGGTTGCCATGAGGATTTGCTGAGGCAGAAAGACTATAGTGAGGTGGGTGGAAGGGTGGGAAGAGAGCTGACCCCATCCTTACGGACCTTCTCTGCCCTGGAAAGCTCCCCGGCTTAGGAGACATGACCCTAAAGAAGCAGGTGGTTTGTGGGAAGGACTAAAGGCTTTGAGGAAGAAGAGAGAGGCAAAAACCCCAAGACAGATATGAAGACAAGAAGTAATCACATTTTCTATCTTACAAAGGAAAGCTCAAGTTCTAGTCTCCAACTCTATGTGCAATACTTACAACAAGATGGGAGGCCAAAATCTTGTTCTTATCATTTATTTTCTGAGACACAGTCTCACTATGGAGCCCTGGCAAGCCTTGAATTTACCATCCTCCTATATCAACCTCCCAAGTAGCTAGGACTACAGGTGTGTGCCACTGCTCCTCGCTCTTAGGTAGGTTTTTAAATTTAATAAACCTGATGATGGGCTAAATAAATTCATTTCCCAAATGTTCCACAACAAAAACATATTTAAACAATTAAAGAATCAATAAATCCCATGCCAGGAAAAGGAGCGCTCTTTGTCACCCCCACCCCGGAGCTGCAGCAACAATCCTCTATCAGCCTGAGACCACTGCTCAGCCGGCCACTGCATCCCTCCCCAGACTCCCAGGAGAACAGCTCCCCACTCTGCGGCTCTGAAAGCCTGACAAGACGCCTTTCAGCTTGGGAACATCTCCACCTATTTTGCCGGCTCTGACTTTTCAACAACTGCACAGATTCTACAGTTGCTGATTTTTAAATCAGCTTTTGAACAAGTCACGTTCTTCCGAATTTTGAGAAGTGTCACCCACTTAGGAACCTTGATGTCACCTTGTATTTCCTACTTTGTCCTTTACCTCCAATCTATCAGGTCCCTCCAGACACACTCAGATTCGTCACTCCTCTCCCTTCTGCTACTGCAACCTTTGAGACCACATCCTGTCTCAACACAGCCGGGTCTCTTGTCCAGCCCCAATGATGTAACTAAGCAAGACTACCCTGCTGGTGTGGTGTGGCTTTTATCATGTCCATTGCTTACTGGAGCACAGCGGTCCCACTGTGTCATCTCTACTTCAGATCTAAGATCTTATTTGGTGAGACCATCAGGCATACCATTCATTCCATAGGAAAGCTCCCCCACCGCTAGACAGGGGAGCAGTCCACTGTTTACTCCACTGGAGCTTTTTATTTTCATTTTTCAAAGAGGTGGGAGTGTTGAGACAGGGTCTCATGCCATTCAGGCTGCCCTCAAACTCACTATGTAGCTGAGGCTGGCCCTGAACTCCTGGTCCTCCTGCTTAGACCTCTGGAGTACTGCGATTACAGATGTGCACCTCATATCTAGCTTTCCACTGGAACTTCATCCATGTTACTATCTCTGTGTCCCCTTAGGCTCAACCTCCAAGACTACATGTGAGTGTTCCTTCTCTCTACTAGGCATTTCTGTCAGGAAGTGAGCCTCCCTGTGGAGGTCCTGCAGCTTTCTCAGAATACAAGGAATATGAGCCACATATAAGAGCCAGTGACTGATACCTATTGTGAACTCAGCTTTTTGCTAAGCCCAGAATGGAAAGGCCCTTGAGGATGGGCCCAATTTTCAATCCCTTCTTGCCCTCCAAGGACATGGGCCTCACTAATCCTCTCTTCCATACAAGTCATCAATCTCTCTAAGCATTCCCTCTGATATGTACACACATAATAGTATTTATTTCTCGTTAAGAAGATACACAAAAGCCTCAAAACCTATTCCCATGAGCCCAATTTTCCCACCATCAGTCATCAGCCATTTCTCTGCTTTCCCTCTAGGCAAATCCTCTCCAACAAGTTAGTGCACACACAGTCTTCACTCTCTCAACCCAGTTAATCCTAACCCTCCACAGCCTGGCTTCTGTCCTCAGGTCTCTCAAGATGCTTTGTCAGGGCTGCCACAACCCCCTTGGTGCCAAATCCAGTGGACAGAGACACATTCTGTTCTCACCGAACTGTGACATATCAATTATCCTTTGTTTCCTCTGTCTTTTGAGACAGGACCTTAATATACAGCTGAGGATGGACTCAAACTTGCTATACAGCATAAGCTGGCCTCGAACTCACAATCCTCCTGTGAGCCAGGATTACCTTTACCTGGTTTCCTTCCTTCCTACATCAGTGTTGGTCACTGAATGCTATCATGGTTTTCCTGAACACTCAATTTGCACTTCATTTGCTTGTGTCCTTTTCCTATAAAACACAGGACTCTTTTCTTGACTCATGTGCTTTCCAGAGTGGTTTACAGTTTTAAATATCATCTGTGTCCTCATGATGCCTAGATCTCCACTGGCAGACTTCTCCTGAGCCCTACTGCAGGCTTTATAGGTATTCCAGTTTCCAAATCCAAATCCTGACTTGCCGCTTTGCAAAGACATTCTTGTCCTTCTCTTCCCGTCTCAGATAACACCACAACCTACTTCTTCAAACTTCCTGGAAGCTGCCTTTGCTTTCCTCCCATCTCTGCTCTTCCACACCAGCCTGTCCTGAGCCTTCTTCCTAAGAGCCATCTTAAATCTACCCATCTCTCCATCATCTCTGCCACCATCACTGTCCAGCAGCATCACCTTGTACCTGATCCCTCATTCTCGAATGGGTTCATGCTTCTCTTCTGGACCTGAGATCCACTCTCCACAGCAGTTACAGTGGCTTCTA
This sequence comes from Peromyscus aztecus, assembly GCA_902168405.1. Lineage (NCBI taxonomy): Eukaryota > Metazoa > Chordata > Mammalia > Rodentia > Cricetidae > Peromyscus > Peromyscus aztecus. Next base: position 33,653 of record CABHPQ010171695.1, on the reverse strand, counting down.
AAGTGTAAAGCAGTCTAAGTGTTCTCTCACTCGAATCCTTCCCTGAGTCCCCCATCACTTGGATGTGTGCGCTTCTGACTACGGCCCGCTGCTCTCTGTTTGCCTTTCTGGCTTTTCCTACAGTCTGTCACCTTGGTAACCTTGGTAACCTTGGTGGTACTTTCTGAGCTCTTCTTTAGGCCAGGCTCTTTGCCTTAGCTGTGTCCTGGAATGCTCATCACCTTGTTCTAGGCTGGCTAGGGCCCTAAGTCATTCTTTAGTTCTTAACTGAACATCAACTCTCCCGAGTGGCCTTGAAAAACAAGACTGTCACTTTCCAAGTTGTTCTGGCACTGAGATTCATTTATTTCCTTAAAATAACTATAATAGTTATTTTCATTTTTTCTGTTGATGTAATTCTGCCCAATGGTAAGGTCCTCAAGGCAGGGACAAGAGGACAAGGCCTTTTTCAGAATCTAGAGCTGGGTCTGACCCATTGTTATTATCCAGTGAAATTAAAACCCATTGAATGACGAATTCCAACACACTGGTATTTTCCTGAGCAATAAGCAAACAGATTGGTTTCTGTCTCACACTGGTTCTAGTGAGTCTACAACCTGTCTGACTAGAACTAATCTATAATTAGAATCACATGAAAGGCCCATTAAGCTCAAAGGAAAACTGCCCAAGTATGCTGAGCTCTGCACGACCAAACCTCGATGCTCAGGAGACAGTTTAAAAAAAAAAAAAAAAAACTCGGGGGACCTTGAATTACTACTCACTTTCATGATTTAGAATTCTAATTTGGAAGAGGAATAAAGGCATGAATTTCCATCTCTCCCAGAGAATCCCACACTACATAAATGTCTGAGGAGAATCACTTAGTATCCTGCCGTGCTGAAAGAGAGTTCACTAGCCTGGATTCAGATACAGTATCAGACTTTAACAAAAGACATTCTACCTCGTGAAGACAAAATGCCTTTTAAACAAATTAAGTTAAATTCCCTCCAGTGCATGACAGCCTTACCAGTCAGGTTTACCTCCGTGCATTCTGTCCCACTGAGGGGGCCTTCCTTCCCACATAAGAATGTCATCGAGCTCAAGTTCTCTCTTCTCAGAGTAGACAGCGGTAACAGCTAAACTACAGACTACACCAGTGAGCACCGTGATAGACCAGTCATGTCTCTGAAACACATCTGAACAAGAATAAAACGCTGGGACAGAAAACTGTTTCCGCAAACAGCGAGGGTCTGAGGCCTGGACAGGGAGGTCTGTGGAGACAGTCGTTGATTCTACTGCTGAATAATCTCCAGAACCGAGAACAGAACATGGGGCAGGGCTGATTAGAAACCTCGGTTTGCAGTGCCGAGATAGACCTCACACATGCTAGACAGGTGTTCTACCAATGAGTACATCCCCGGCCCAATGTGATCAACGTTTGCTGACCACAACTCACAGGACATACTCATCCCAAAGAGCAGAGACTGCAGATGCAGCAGTGTGCGGCATGCACCCAGCACAGGCCTGGGTCAGACCCCGTGCTGCTCTGCAGCCGTCATCACGTCCACTCTCTGGAGCAGGGCAGTAATGACGAAGGTATCTGGACACCCCTGTGGCATTTCAAACCAAGTCCCTACCAGAACCCCAGACTTGCTCCTACAAACTCACTCCTCTCCTCATCACCCAAAGACTCCCTGCTTGCCTTTCTCTTCTGTCTCTTTCTCTCCACACAACAATTTGAGAATGACTTCTAAAAGTGCAGGAAATAAGACTCCAAGAAATCAAGTAATGTGGCCAGGTTTGCACTGCTAGAAGCCACAGGCTTGGATTCTATCTCGGATCCAGGCTCTCTGTCCACATTCATGCTTCTCCACCTACTACTTCTCTAAGCAGGTCCCTATGGCAGCCTGATGCTGTATGGCTGACCACCAGGAAGTATGGTACCATGTGTAAACAAGGGAGGCACACTTGGGCTCAGGCCCAGTGCAGACACTTGTAATGAGTCTTGGACAAACTTGTAAACAGGCATACCACTATCTCCCAGGAATGTCGTAATGTTTAAGTTACAGGATAAATTGCTTTAATAAGCACATACTAAATTTCCAACTAGTAGCTAGTATTACTGTTAAGGTACTTAGTAGGTCTACTTCTGTTCCCATTCAGATCAACACATTGCTTTGGGGATCTCTTTTAACAGCAGCAACATGCTGAACGCGAGAAGGAAATGACTTAGACACTGGGCTATGGTGGTCCGTGCTCATTAGCAAAACTACCAGGAACTCACTAAATGGAGCCCAGAACAGTCATACTTCAGTCCCTAAGCACCAAGTCTATTGGTCTCCAGTGGCACCTCTTCACGACAGCCTACAATTCCAAGTGCAGCCCCCAGGGCTGACACAACGGTCTCACAGTGGCCACATGAAAAAAGGAGCAAAGACATTTAGGCTAAGAAAATGCTAATGGCCAGGGAAGTTAGACTCTTAGTCCTCCAGGCAGCCCTCAGTGCTCCAAAGCACTTCAGAACAACTCACGCTTCCTGGCTGCTATGCTGGAAGCAGAGCTGCCCGACTTGTGTTGAGAAGAAACAGAAAGTGTTACAACACAAGAGATTTAATGGACCTGCTCAGCTGCCACTGACTCATGAGCTCTTGCCATTGTGGCTTCCCTCCTTGCTAGGACCCAGAGGGGACTCTCCCTCAGCTCACACACTCTTGCCATTATGGCTTCCCTCTTTGCTAGGACCCAGAGGGGACTCTCCCTCAGCTAACAAGTGTTCATTTATTCCATAGGTTTGCAGGAGTCAGTGATTTTGAGAATATCTAGAAACTTTAAAAACATGATAGAGAATCAACACTTAGCGTATTAATGGCTAACCATCCAACCTGCCCATATTTCATTTATGCTCTGTGGGCAAAAAAGCAGCATGAGTGATAAATGGAAAATAGAGAATTCCCTTATTCTAACATGGTCTTGTTTCTATAAAAGAAACATGTGGGCAGCTAACCTTTATGCCACTCAGACTCACAGGGATTGTTTCTCCAGCCTTTAAGGATGAATGAGAGCAAATAAGCAAGCTTGGTCTTCAGGTCTCACTTGTACCACAATTTGGAGTTATAATTTATCGTTTGTAAGCGGTCCTATGTGACAAGTGTGACATTAAAAATTCAGAAGACCCTCTGTTACATGCAAACACATTATGTGATGTGATGATAAGGGTGTCCACAGTATTATGCACCAACAGGGAGGTGAACATCATCATTAATGGTACTTATTAAGTGCACACTGTGGCCACTTTAATGTGCATGCTATGGAAAGAAGACTGTAAATACAGAGCTTGTATTCTGCCAGGGAGGGCCCCAAGGGTGCTGGGAGTTTTCACACTGCCTCTGGGAAGGGAAAATGAGGGGAAACCATGGGAGAGATTCGCTCCAGGGACTTAAGGGATGGTAAAGGAACACTAGGCAAAGGCCAAGACAGAGCTGCCATGAAGAAACAGAAGTCAACAGACCTAGGACTTGCTAGAAATAATGTGTTTCCTTATGACACTTTCACTCACAGACTTCCATCATACTCTAGACCCAAGGGTCTCTCTCCTTGAACTTGAAGACCAAGACAGTTTGCTACAATCTTTTTCTTTATGTAGAGCTAGGACCTCACACACGCCAGGTAAGCACTCTACTGAGCTTTATCTCTAGGCCGGTATAACCATAGTATTTGTTTATAGCCAAAAACTGCCTTTATCTGCACACACATAAAAATTTTTACTCCGTTTTAAAAATCATTGGTTATTATTGTTGTTTCTTGAGACAGGGTCTCACTGTTTGGCCCTGACTGGCCTCAGACTCTCTTTGTAGATCAGGCTGGCCTTGCATTCAACAGAGAAAAAACTGCCTGCCTCTGCCTCCTAGGTGCTGGGATTAAAGATATTTTAATTTTACAAATGAATGGGAAATAGTTTGATATTTTACTAGCTGCATCCACAAAATATGTATACATAGATACATAGTATGTAATAATCAAATCACGGTAATTCACCATTCCAGATGGACGAAAATTTTGCCAAAGAAGAGAACTAGATCTTCCCAAAATAGCAACTGGCTATGTATGTAGAACTCACAGAATAAGAATTATTATTCATGAACAATGTTCTCTTCTGAAAGGTCTGAACTGAACACACTCACGAATCCCCACAGTTCTCATGTAAAAAAGTGGGAGAAGGTAAATCTTGCCTCCTGACTCCTATGCTCACATTCTCAGGCTCAAGTTGTATACAGTGTTGTTTGTGTTTAGTTTGGGTTTGGGGCTCATAAAAAGAGCCCAAGGGAAATTCTAAGGGGGAAAAAGAAGTGGGGTGGAGAAGGCTAAATACAGAATGTGCCAGAAGCAGAGAGGGGGATGATGCGGAGCAGGGGCACTGCCCACGTAGCCTCTACCTGCCATGTTCGCCTGGCTGGTTCCCAGGGCTTGAAGGATCAGCTGCAGTTCCCTGACAGCCATGGCTGCCTCCTCTCCACAGCACAGGTCAGGCTCCAGGACCACTTCGAGAAGGCCAACTCCTACCAAAGAGAGGCGAGTCAGCCTGACTTGGTCTTGACAGACATCAGCTAAGGAAGTGGGAAATCTTAGGAAAGCGTGGCATCAATGCACAGCCTGCAAAGCAGCCCGCCCCTCCTTCCCCGCTCTGCACTTGTCGATGCCTAACTCTGCTTCCCTTCTTTCAGTGTCTGCTTACGATATCCAGCTGTGGGCCGTGACAAGGCAGATAGGTCTGTCCGATTTTAGGGGTGGGTAATTGGCAAGCCTAGCAGTGAGCACAGTTCAGGCTGTGCTCTCTCATCAGCTTTGCCAATACCAACACGGATATTTTGATCCGCCAGTCAGGCTCCTGTGTCTGCTTTCTCAACTGGTTTGAGAAAGTCTAGAAGGGAAGAGAAGTGCCCAAGACCCCGGAGCAGAGAGGGTTGGAAGAAGCAGGGCAGACCCAGCCTACCGGCTCTATTCAAATCAATGAGCGTCTGGGACCTCAGGTCATCATGGAGGCTCTTGCCACTGTCCTGCTCCAACTGGATTTGCTTGATCCTCACCGTCTTGGTGGTCACCTGACTCCGTTTCTTCCCTATGTAGGTACTGTATGTCAAGTGCCCCTTGGCAGCAATCGGGAGCCTCTGCTGGGTGATCTGGTAGCCCGCCTGCTCACAAACCAACATGGATTAGTCACTAGCCCAGAACTGAACGCTGGGATTCACTTCACGTTTAGTTTCACATCATAAAGGCTGTCTTGAAACAAACACAAAGAACAGGAGAAACAAGGAAACAACAACAACAAAACCTTAGTTTATACAGTGCTGCCATAACTTAGCCTTTCTTCTTCTGGCTTTTCCCATCACCCCATTACCCACCCCAAGTCTCTCACCCCCAATAATGATGCAATTAGGAACATGAATTCCATCTTCCTTGTTGGAGTGCCATTTTTGAGAGTAACAATAATCTCATTGTCAGAGGCCCCTAAGAGAAGAATTTATTGTTTTCATTTAGCTCATTAGCCTAAATTCTGCATCTCATTACCAGGCTCCTGCTGAGTCCCTTATTAGGGAATGCCAGCTAAGCAGTTAGCCATCCACTTGCAACACGGCTTACAGCAACTGCCGTTGCATTTCAGCTTGTTTGGGTTCTGCTCTTTGGGGTAGGCAATCTGCCAGCCGCTCTTCCCTTATTCCTCTGGCCAGAAGGGGTTGTGATGTGTTCACAATCCACTAACGGACAGCACACAGCACAAAATAACTGAGGGACGTTGCGAGGATGCCTGCCCTTTCTCAACTGAAAAGAAGAATTACTTTCAAATACACACTGGGAATGTAGGGCGATGGGAAGACTGGAGATAAACAGAGTAATGGCTGAAGCATCTGCAGTACCTGCTGGACACCGTCATCACCCTCATTCAATCCCACAAGCCTATCTAGTGCAGGCAAGGGGGGCCAAGGGACTTGCCCAAAGCCACACACAGAACCAGGAGATCTCCAGGCCACACTGGCCCAAGTCGGTACCTCTCCTTACTAGGCCAGTGAAAGACTTTTAAAATTTTTACTACCTCAGAAATACAAGTAGACATGTCAAATCATAGCATGTTTTATGTGAGCTTCAAGGTTTCTGATGCAGGAGGCCTGGAGTAGGGCTGGAGAATTTCTACTCCTAACAAGGCTCTGGGAAACGCTGACACTGGGTGCCCTGGGGAACTGAGCAGAAGGTTAACTCCCTCTCCACCTAGAGACCTGAATTCTGGTTTGGGTTGCTGGACGAAACACCAGGGCACCTTGTTAAATATGAGTTCCAGATAAACAACAAATGAGCTCTGTTATACCCATGCCTTGTGCAACATTGTGACCACCTGTTCTAGATATGCTAAACTGATCAAGCCAGGAAGAACAGGCTAGAGTCCAAACATTTCCAGGGTTTTATGAGTCAATGGTACACAGCTCACCTAGCATGTACAAGTCCCCAGGTGCCATGCCCAGCACTGAAAAATCCAACATTTCGTTTTCATTTATACAGCAGAACTTGTGGAAATGGGGGCTGTGGGGAGCTACAGAGTACTATTTACCTTGCTTTTTATTTATGTCTATTTATGCCCTCATCACTAAAACCCAACTCTTCCAAATCTTCAGTTCCGGGAGAATGAAGCACGGCAATGTTTATTGCTATTGTTTTTCAAAATCATACTTACCTATCAGAACAGCTGATTAAATGACACATTATTTTCAGAAACCCATTCAACATTTCAATTTTGTTCCAGTGCGATACTATGAAAAATTGCCTCTTGTTCACACTGGCACCACTTTAAAACAGAAACTTTCTAAATTTAGGGGAGAAGCGGGTAAATATTGAGTTTGCTGCTCAACTAGTTACTGTTGTTTGTGCTCCTTCCGGCTCCCAAACATGCCTACTACCGTCCAGTTCCTTGCTCCTTGGGAGATGGCAGATGTCTCCAGAGGAGCTAGCCTTCTTATTAGGAAAGTCTACATGAAAGAGACACGTTCTCACAATGTTTGCAGTGACAGTGGGTACCGGCGGCATCAACCACGGGGCTAGCCTTTGTCCTAACAGGCAATTAGCACCAAACACCATGGCTGGGAGAACCTGACAGCACTGGCCTCTCCTGGTCCCAGTTCAATTATAAGCAAACCAACAGAAGTAGGAGAGTAAGCAAGGAGTCAGAGATCAGGACAATCACAGCCAATCTAGTAAACATCGGGGGGCCTCTGCCTTCATTAGGGCTGGGCAGAACCTCCTGCTGCGATGGACAGAGGGCTGATTGAAAACACAGTGGCGCACCCCCTGGCCTTTGCTTCCATCCCCCAAGGCAGGCGGGCCCAGCTCTGAGGACCTGTAAGGGCAGATCACAGCGTACTTACAGGAAGGTCTGCGTAGAAGTAGTGCTTCCTGTCAAACAAGGACTTCTTGTTTATGCGGCAGTTCAGTGCCAAGCCAGTCATCACCGCGGCTTCTACACACCTCCTGTTGAGAACCTTGACAAACACCACACAAGCTTCTTTTAGTGCCACAGGCCACGCAGTTGCTCCTCTCCTACTCTGACATCTTCCCTGAAGAGTCAAAACTGTTATCTCTGGTTCTCTGTGGTCAGCTCTGCTTCACAAGCTGACTGCAAATCAGAAAACTATTTTTTAAAAATGTATTCAACAGTGGGGCCCACTGGGCACTTAATAAATCGCCATCCCAGGCACCCTTCCCCGGCCGGTATACAGCATCAGAGAAAAGAGTTTCAAAATGCTCACTAGAGCATTACTACATGACTAAACCCCCTGTCCCTCTCTGCAAACAGAACTGGGAGCCACTCAGGATCTGTGAGGCAGTGATTTGTGAGAGGGGGTCCCAGGTCTACAACTTCCTGCTGTGGTGAAGTGTGACATGGAGAGGCACAAGTGGGACCCAAGAGGCTGAGAGGGTGGCTGAACTGGCAGAAAAAAGAACAAACTTTTAAGAACAAAATGGCCACAGCGATTTTGTCAGGGGCTGGAGCTGGGGCGATGCCTCTTCCAGGCATGGCCACCTCCCTCAGAGAGTGCTCTCACTGCCTTGTGCTCTGGGCTTGGCAGGGTTCCTGGAGCTCCCAGGTTCTATTGGACCCAGGAGACAACTAGACACCATCCCAGTGCCAAGGTCAGAAACAGAATTTTGGAGGTTATGAACTAGACACTGACTAGGTAACACAGTAAAGGAGACAGCTAACTTCTAGAATCAGGTCCATGTTCCACTTCTCTGGATATCTAGTGACAACATGCCTCAGTTTTCCAAAAAGGGATGTGACCTTGTAGAATAGATAAAGTAACACCTGGAACACCGACTAACCCCATTGTAGGAACTCAATGGCTCATCAATAACCCATTGTATTTTGGGAAAGTCTGTGAGGCTGCAGAACTTGAGGATTAGATTAAGTTCCATATTCTAATGGAAGATCTGTGGTATTCTCTGATGTAGTTGGCATTTCTCTGTAATATTATATTTAGCATATGACAGTATTTATATCCACTAGGTTAATGTAGCTAATGCTTTCCAGCGAGAGTTTTCACATTAACTATTTTACTTGTACTTTTACAGTGGCCCTCTAAAGAAGGAAATTAGTACTATCCCAGTATTTCAGTAAAGAAAAACTAAGCCCCTCCAAAGAGGACTGAGAGACCTGGCTAAGGAGCCCAAGTGATAGGTGAAACCTCTCTAAAGCACACACATGCCTTTGCCTGGGTGGCAAGTGGAATACCTGTGACTCAGTGACCAGCTTTCTCAACTGCAAAGAGAACTGATCGGTCAAACAGACTAGAAAGTAAACTGTATAAGAAAACATAGATGCCTCTCTAATGACAGCAATACATAAACCCCCCCAAGGAAACTCAAACAAATTCCCTCTAGAGACAACATCACACCCCTCTTGAGACCTAAGAAAGTCGCCAATGGAATCATCGCCCAGCATTTCCAAGTTCTCCATTCCGGGTCTCATGATATTGTCAGTCCTACAATAAAAATGGCTTTCAAAGAAAGATATGCATGGGGCCCAGGATGATCTAATGATCAGTGTGCTTTTACGTGCCAGTGTCTGACATGGCATGGAACCGTTGTTAATGCGATACTAACAGAGCCCGCGGACAGGGTCAAGGCACACAGGTTGCAGTGCTGGTGCCCCAGCACTGAGATGTGCTCTTCCTGAGGCTGGGACACAGTCTGGCTGTGTGCATTCTTTCCCTCCCTGCTCTACATCTAATTTGCTGGCTGCCTGCTACTAGCTTCCCAACTTCAGCTTTCTCTCACATTTTGGAGATCAGCATGATTCCTCCCCTTGGCATGTAGAGAACCCAGGTCACTCTGTTCTGACCATGCTCAGTAAGTTGCCTGTTCCTGGCACCAGGAGGGAGTCTGAAGTTGTGGGTGATCACAGATTCTCACTGTGTACTTATCAAGAACACAGGCACTTGAGAAGCCATCAATTTCCAAAGACTAAGAACGCAGTAAAACACAAACATTAGAGTGATATTGAATATATTTTAATCTTTTTCTGATGATTTAGGAGCCCTGAAGTACTTCAGGGTCAGAATTATAAACATCAATCATCACCACACTACAGTTGCACAGAGGGCTAGTAAACAGAGCGCCAGCTAAAAGAATGCCAAGAAAAGAGAATGTATTATGATCTTAGTCACGCTGCTTATGACAGATGGAAGGCCAGGTCAGCATGTTCTGGGGACAGAACTAAAAAAGAAAACTTCAACTTGAGCTAGCTTCATTCCAAATATTTCCTAAATGTTTATAATGTGCCGAACACCAGGGACACAGAGATAAACAGGACCGTGTCCCTGCCTCAGCCGTGATCATCAACCTGTGACGATGAGACAAACCTGCCTTTTCAAATCTAGATTCCACACCAGAGTTGTGTTGTTAAAAATATATCCTGTGGTATTTTGTTACCTAAAGTCTTATAATGGTCCAAACAGCCCCAAGACAAAAGGCCAAGCTCTGGCATGTTCTAGCTCCTTCCTATATCTACAATGCCGTGTCTTACTATGCCCTTCCCTCACTCATGGGTCAGTTCTATTCAAACCTACAGATCCTGACTCTCTTCTACCCTGCAAAGTCTAAGCGCTGTCAGGGCTGCCGTAGCCCAGTTACTATCCTTCTATGCACCAACCTTGCTTCTGTGCACCCGACCTGTGCTTACATCACAACGACTGGGTCTGCTCCACAGTTATATACACAATCAATCACAAATCTCGTGAGAACGAGATTCCTGTTCATCCTTCCATCCCTGGACTGCCAGAATCTGAAGAGACTCATGAACAGTGAACCCAAATGAGGATGAAGGGAACAGGAAAGTTTCACAGAGGCAGTGATGGCTGAGCCTCTTTCTAAGTGTTACCTGTCACCTTCTGGCCTTTGAACTCATTTCTGGAAGTTCTCTATGTGACAAAGTGAGTATATATAATATGATCAAAGGTGTAACCTGAGAATCATGGTTCAAACAATCAACTTGTCCTGAAGAAAGCATGTTCCAGAATTTTCCTTCAGTGACTCTAAAGAGTATAGGGCTAGCCCTATCAACTCTTCCGAGGAAGTAAGTCAACAACCCCTGGTTCTCATACACATACCTCTCTAAACGGAACCTTCAGAGACTCCCCTTTGGTGTCAGGTATGACCCACAGTAAGTATTTACTGCACACGCTGGGATGTCAGGAGGAATGCTGTGTGCATCACATACATTTGCAATCTGAAGGTAGACACTGTCATGATCTCATTATGGATAATGAAGGGAAGCAACAAGATGAGGTCATTTGGCCATGATAATGCACATTGTAAGACATAGGACAAGAAGCCAGACTCCAAAACCCAGACTCTCAACCACTACACTCAACTCTGAATCTTCAAGGAATACAGCAAGTTAGTTTTAGCTCTTAAAACTACCAACATCTGCCACAGCTCCAAAGCAGCACCTCCCAAAACACTCATTGTAGACCACTTAAAGCAAGTGCTGCCTCTGATGTTTTATTTCTTACCAGGTTCTAGCTCTATAGATCTGTTTCCAAATGCTCAGCTCCATGGGTGCCATGTTCAATTTTCTGAAACACTCAGTACACTCAGTACACAGTCCTGGTATATAGGAGGTCCAGTGACAGGTGGAGCTGTGGATTTTATAAATTAGCAGAGAATGTCCCACTAGTAGACTTCTAACACAAGAACTCATACTATGACTTCTCAGCTAGAAAGTTAATTCTTTCATCAGGAAAGAAGGAAGCTGTGGCAGGTAGAGTGGGGAATGAAATGCACAGTGGATGGATAGTCAACAAATTTCATGACTAAAAGAGAGAGGCTGGGGGGATCAGAGCCTGGAAAAGAGAATCAGGAGTGGTGGGCAGTAAATAGGAGTACTGTACGGTTCTTAGAAAGAACCACTATTTGGCTTGTCTGTAAAACATGAGCAGGGTTGCAACCATAATTTTTTTTATAACCTAAAATACACCCAGCTCATAAGGCATCAAAAACAATCCAGAAAGATGCCTGGGACCTCCAAGAAGAGGCTGTGACCTCAATATGACAAACAGTCTTCTAGTCTGGAAATTCATTTTGCTTTATTAAACAAGCGTGTCCTGCTCCCTGAGTACCACAGACTTTACCTGATGCAATGCCAGGCACATGCAGAAGAGACACCAAATCCCTCACTATATCCTGATTTCCCTCCTGTATCCTCTGGTAATCCAGGACTCCAGCCAAAGCCCACCCTCTTCCACCAAGGTTTCTGCCCCTTCACCCGGCCAGAGGCTCCCCTCCAGGTCTTCTTTTTCCATACCCCCTCCAGGATAGCCTTTGTTAGAGTCAGTATGTGCAGATACTTCTCTGCTTAAAGTTCCGCTTCACTGCTCCCCTCCACCAAGGCTGAAGGTCAAGTGCTCAGAGACTCTTCAGAGCCCTGAAGGATCCCACTGAACGACCCTCTGGCCCCTCTTGCTCCACTACACCAGCCCAACACTCTTCCTTTGGCCACACTAATGTGCTCCTCAGTACAAACTGCTGCTTCTACAAGTCCTTGGATGTGTGCGCTCTTACCCATCACCACTGCAATACAAGCACTCCTTCTTGGCTCCCACTGCCCTCAGGGAAGCACCACCCCCTTCCCAGGCTGAATTCCCAGGGGACAATCAAATCATTCTGCTTGGTTCTTCTTTTGCCCTATCACCTAAATATAATACCAAATTGATTAAACATTAGCTAAGATAATGAATAATTTAACATCCCCTTTATCAACACCTCAACAATGATAGCTATGAGATAAAAGCAAAGCTGTTCTAGAAATGCATCGGTCGGGGAAAAAGAAAATACTCTTCGCATATAAAATAGAACAAATTAAGACCAAGGACTTCATTACCCAGATGACAGAAGGGTGAAAATGTCAAAGAGGGCACAGTGAGGCAGCTAGGGGCATTCTCCACGGCACAAAGCCACCCTACCCTAGGGCTGCAGGGACAGGGGAGAAGGGTGGGGCTACTGGAGAATACTGCGAGCAGGATGGATCTGCATCCCAGGAGCTGGAGTCACAAAAAAGAGCCCAACACACACACACACACACACACACACACACACACACACACACACAC
>CABHPQ010171695.1:0-21014 GCA_902168405.1 Peromyscus aztecus | reverse complement strand
ACACACACACACACACACACACACACACACACACACACACACACACCCCACAGGGAGGGAGAGATGCCAGCAAAGGCAGAGAAGGAAGAAGCAGCACCCATTACTTCCTTCCTCCTAGCTGCCATCTTTCAGCAAAGCGTCCCGTTGGCCAAACCCAGCTAAGAGCCAGCTGACATGGGCCCCTAGCTCTGTACCAGAAAGAGCAAGGAAATGGGAGACATGGATCTGAGAACACGCAGGCTTCGACTGTAACAGCATGCACATACATTTCTCCATCTATTTCTGTGACTTTTTCTTTTGATAGATAAATAAACAATAAAATGCTGCATTCTCAAGTCTGTCTGGCCCACATAAAACTACAAATTCTGTGGGCTCCTTTTTCATACACTGCAGGCAGAATGATGGAATGCTACTAATTTTATAAGGAACATATGTAACTACTCCACCTGGCTTGAACTGAGTGAACTCTGAGTCTGCATCTAGGACTAGGAAAGGACTTGCCAGGCAAACTGAAAGAATAAAGGTTCATAGCCTACTCAAGTTAATTCTCTAGGATTTGAGCACTTTTATGGGAAATTATATTAATTATAAATATAGTTCATTGAAGTCATCCCTAGGACTATTATCCTAGAAAATATTTGGGGTGTATATCAAAGGAAAAAATCCATGTTTTCCCAGAGTCGTCTGCACCTCACACCACTCCTCTGTCGGTCCTACTCTGCCTCTGCCTGGTGAGCCCACGATGCTATGACAACCACAGTCTAGTGAGTACCATTAGTACCTCTGAAAGTTGATGTAACACAGCAAGCCTACGTCTCCACTGAAAATCCAGCTACTGAAGCACTAAAAGAAAGACTATAAGGCAATGTCTCCCCAAAAGCCCAAATGGCAATTATTCTGTGAAATTTATGCTATATATGACACATCTGATAATTAGGATATAGCATGGTAAATGTTGGAATTTATGGAGAGAAAGTAATTAAAATTTATTAAGTAAAAATAAGGCAGTAAAACGGGCCTTTATCTTACTGCTAACCATAAATTTGTTTCAAAGAATGAACTCCCTGATTCATATTCAAAGCAAGCTGCCACATGATATGTTTTATGACCATAGAGGAAATGGTTTCCCACTTCCTCACCCCTATACCTCTCCTCACCATGGAGACCTTCCATCAACCCCTAAGCAATTACAAACTCTTTCTGCTACCATAAATAGACTTGCTGAACTTGTCAGTCAGTGAAGATCATTTTTAATGCAGAATTTTACCATTGAAAGTACTGGTCGGGATACAGTCAATAGACATATGTATGTGGATACTACACAGCTTACATATGTTCTTCATGTTTAGCACAGGGAAGAAGATGCATGCTACATCCCCTCTGTTTAAGTCCCTCGTTAACAAAGAGGAGAATCACATACTCATCACAAAGGCAAGAGCTCCTGTGGAAAGAAGAATGTGTGACTGGGGGTTCCAATGGCCCAGCTCTACTGTCCCCTCTATTTCTAGCCATCTTGTCCTACCTCCACTCCTCACAGGGAGTCAGGTGAGGGTAAGAACTGCCTTGATCCAAAGTACCAGAAGCCTCATTTTTCTCTGCTCTCTGCCAACTAGCAAGTTCAGGTATCCCAGAGCCAGCTCACATCAATACCAGCAAGCCTGGCTGTGGGCACTGGAGCAGACACTCTGCTCTTTCCTGGATACTAAGGTCTGACATTAACCTCGGGGGATGCAAGCACAGGGAAGCAATCCTGGGGCCCATGTCAGCACTGGGTCTGTCCCCAACTTGGGTTTTTTTGTTTGTTTGTTTGTTTTTTTTTTAAAAAGGGAGTTCTCACACAACGCTGCCTGGCTATTTGGTTCCATGCTGGCATTGGAAGTCACTGATGTAGTCTCATCTTTGGCCAGTTAGCCAAGTTAGATGGGAAAGTCAGAGAGTGGCTGGCAACCAGTAAAATACAAAACTGGGTATACTGGTCTCCTTATATTCTCACAGGTCTTCAGCAGTTACTAATCAGGTACTACCAAGACTTTTACAAATCCTTGAAACAGAGCAAACTGAATCAGACAGACCTGAGTCTGAATCTCTTTTGTTTTGGGGGGGTGGGGTTGGGGGGGGTTCGAGACAGGGGTTCTCTGTGTAGACCAGGCTGTCCTCGAACTCACAGAGATCCATCTGCCTCTGCCTCCCGAGTACTGACTAAAGGCATGTGCCACCACTGCTTGGCCTGAATCTGATTCTTACTATCAGTTGCAATGGCAGTCTGAGCTTTACAAGTGACCTGACCTCTCCAGGTCTCAGTTTCCTCATCTACTGAGAGAAGAACCTTTGTTTGCAAGATTGTCCCATACATCAAAAGGAAAGACATCTGCTCTGGCAGACAATTGGAAACACTGGTTTCAGAAAGGGGGCATTAATATAGGCAAAGTGTGCATCAGGTGGATCTTGCATTTTCAAGTGTTTCAAGGAAACCCAGGGAATCTAATTGGAAAAGGTTCAGACAGCTCCAGAGAGGCATTAGCCTGGATTCCGAACCCATGGCAAGGTATGACAGGCGTCATGTTTATGTGTTACGTCAACACACTATTTCCCCTTAAAGGATAACTGGCACCTTTGCAATAATCTCCAGGCTCCAGCAGAAGAGAGACCATATTTCTTAGTGCACTGGGAAGCTGCCTTGCTTCATTTTCTGTCTTTACAGTGAAGCAACATTTTCTTGAACAACACTGTGCGCTCACCTGCGGCAGGAAGAGCTCCCATTCTCAGGTGAAAGAAGTGAATTTATAACAAGCTGGACATATGTTCCCGCCTTCCCCCATACTGCCCACCGTGGCCACATAGCTGTGACTTCCTCTTCTAAGGTAGTGGGCAGCTGCTTTTGAAATGCAATGAGTTCATGGAGAAAAGGCACAGAAAAGGCATTGAGAATCAAGGGAAAAGACAAAACCAGCCAGCCAACCAAATTAAAATAAAAATAAATAGTTCTTTTTGACAAATTTTGGGATGGGGCCAAGATTTTTAATGCAGAACTACTTCTCCCTATTTAGTCTTTGCCATTTTCCTAACTTAAAACTTTTTAAAGATTATTTCCGGGGGAAAGACTAAAATGTACACTTCTTATGTGTCCCCACACAGAATGTTAACTTTTCTGACTTGTCTGCAAGTTCACAAATGAGACTCTACACCTAGAGAGACTGCGTGGGATGACAAATTGTGTCGCCTCACTGAAATCTCAGGCACAGTAGAGGGTGATAAGAAACACTGGTGTGAACAGTGACGGCCCTAAAGATTCAAGTCAAGATCTGCTTTCTTCCATATACAGATCAGCTCAGTATTACCTTGAAAGATTTGATTATGGCTGAGAAAGACACAACTGGCTTGAACCAGCCAAACTCTAAGTCAAAAACGCCACTGGGTACTCACTGCCATTATGTGGAAGAAACTGGGGGGACAAAAGTCTGTGACTGTCAGAAGCCTTCCTATCAAAAACTGCACCTGAGCTGTCAGCAGCCCAGGGACGTCCTGAGAAGTGAGGCTTCCCAGATGCTTCCACGGAAGACACAAAAGTTACAGAAATTCAAAGGGAAGCAGACATGAACGTGTGTGCACATACCAAGCTTCCAGTGGGCAGTAAATGGTGCTAATTATAGATGCTTCAACAGTATACAATAAGACACAATCACTAGCCTGGACATTTTTTTAAAAATATTAATTTGTGAAGAAGAAAAATGAAAGAAGGCAAAGGAAAGAGGGGAGAGAAGAAGAGAGAAAGAAAAGAAAACAAGACGACTTCAGAACTAGGAAGCTAACTGCAATGTACAGTCTTTGACTACATTCTGGAAAGGAGAAACAAAAGACACACTTGAATATGAACTGCCAAATAATGACACCGCATCTAGGTTAGCTTTGCTGAGTGTGACATCAACAGGAATCCATACAAATGTTCTTCGTTCTCGGGTGGTAGACGCAGAAATATTTAGAAAGAAAGTGCTGTGTTATCTGTAACTTACACTCATCTACAGTGGGGACAATCTAGGTGCAAGGAGAACATTCATTGTACTGTCCTTTCAGATTTTCTATAAATGTGGATGGTTTCTAAATACAAATGTAGGGGAAGAGTAGGAGTAGATCCTACCTGAGAGGACTGTGAGCTGTGATAAGATGCCCACACCAAACAGAGTGGGACACAGAGCTGGAGGAGGTGGAACTGGTGCCTGGTGCTAACTCATAAATCACAAGGTACCTGAAGCTTCTATTCACTGTTGCTAAAAATAAGGGTTGGAAATGAAAGCATCCTATATGCTAACTGAATCTATCAAAACTGTCCTATGTCATAGATTCAATAAAGTTATGGGATACAGTAATACCCCTATATAGGTGATGAAGTATGGTGCAACTCTCAGTAAAAGGGGACAAAAATATTTGTGAACAGAGAATTCTATAATATATATACATAGAACCTAAAAATCTACATATAAGTAGCCATGTATATTTTTATGAATACAAACAGAAAATTCATTCTTTTAAAACATATTTTATCTAATATTCATACTTGCATATATATTTGGTGATTAAATCCACCCCCATTGCTTCCTCCCATTCCCTCCCCTAAGAATTATTATTTTATCAGTTATATCTTTTCTCACTGAAACACATTTATCAGGGCTGGAATAATGGCTCAACCATTAAGAGCATGTACTGCTCTTGCAGAGGACCTGAGTTCTGTTCCTAATGATGTAAGAAGATTCACAAGCATGTGTAACCCCATCTCCAGGGTGTCCAATGCCCTTGACCTCCCAGGGCACCTGCACTCTTGTGCACATTGTCATACAGAAACAAAAGCACATACAATAATTAAAAACAAAATTTTAAAAAAAAAGAAAATACATCCAGCTTTCCCCAAAGTTATGGGCAAGCTTATTTTCCATTGATACTATCATGCTGTTGCCTCATTATGTAAATATGTATATAATTTTCCAATTTGTGCTTTTCTGAAAGAAAAGAGTTAGGGTTTCTGTTACTGAAATTTTAGTATTAACTATTACTCAGATTACTGTGCTGTCTAAGTTATTACAGGAGAGTGGTGGGTATCTACTACCACCAGCCTACTTGCCATGATAAATAAGTGTTTATAGTTTAATGATGAAAAGTCAAAACTGAATATTATAATAATACCAAATAAAATCTATGTGCCACTTGAGAGTCCAGGAGGTGCTTCCAGACATGTACTTCTCTGTGTGGATGTAAAAATGGAAGGGAATAAGAACTAAGGTAAATAAGCTGGCTAGCTGGCTGTGATGAATAAACAAAGGTGATGATGAATGGCTACAGGATTCTAAAGGTTTACAAAAGCTGTAAAAGAAAAATCCCTGTTATATTTTGCTGGAAATGAACAATTAAATACTGCAGAAGGTGACACAGATTGGCAGCAAGGCCATGCTCACCCATACTTTAGGTAGGTTGCTGGCCGGCCTATGTCATCGGGTACGTCAAGCCCTCAGCTGCCTCACCTACCAAGTTGGGATGGTGCTCACTGGTGTGCTATGAGAGTTTGACAATCACAGATTCATAAACGACAAGGACCCTTGATTACCATTCTTGCTTCTTTCTATACCTGTGAAAGGAGACTCAAGTATCAACATTTGGAATGAAATATCTTCAGGCTCCTGGAAACACCAGTGTATTTTCATTTCTACCTATTGTTCCTGCCAGCTCTAGTCTTTTGTCCAAGGAGGTGGCTGGATGTGGAAGGCTGAGAGGCATCAGGCTCACTAGCAAGAACTCTCTGCCATGAGGAACAGAATGCTCTTTGAGGAGCTTAGCCCAATTACCTAACTCTGCCAGAATCATCCAGCCCACGTTTGCCATCTCTGTATGCCAAGGCAAAATGACTTCTTAGCTTTGCCAAGATTGTAAAAAGAGATGAGGGAAAATGTTCCCCAAGATGTCATGATATAGAAGGCAGCCAGATTTTCTCCAGCTCCTCCAATGCTAAACATGGAGCTGAAGGCACATAATAGTGTCCACCCTAGGATGGCCGGCCTGTCCAGAGGCCTCAGACAGACCACAACTACATACTTGTGAACAAAGAATTCCACAGAACCCACCCTAAATGTCTCACATCTCCTTCCAGATATGACACAGATGATAAAAATAGCCTCATGCTCACTTTCTGCAAGAGTTCAGGCAATCTCCATTCCCTTGTCCCCATACAGTAGGCCTTTCTAGGCTATACTGTCCCCAAAGAGTCACTTGTCTGACAAGTGACTTGAAAGAAACGAACTGGTCACATGTGGACTGGCTATGAAGAAACAGCATTTCCACTGCAGGTTCCTTGTCTAACTCCTCAGAACAAAGCCGGAAGGAGCTGTTTTGGCTGAGCAGCACAGACGGCCACTCCAACCACGTGATTATCTGTTGGCAGATGCAGGTTCTTCCTTACCACGGGAAGGCATGCAGTTTGAGGAAGCCGAGGTCAACTTGGGCAGAAAGTACTAGAAGCCATTTGGCTACATATCAAGTGTATGTATCAATCAAGTAATTACCAAATGAAGTTGATACGTTCCTCTCCACCTGCCTGGCTGCAGTTCTCAGTGGACTGAGGGAGTAGGATTTTTATTACCCCTTAAAACTGTACTACATCTTCTAGGAGACCCTGCTAGCTCAACCTGCCCACCCCCAGCATCACAAGGACACCCTGAGGTAAGCCCAAATGGCAGCCACCAAGTGCTTTCCCAAGTCTGCTGCAAGGTTTTAGTTCCAGAACTGTCCATGGAAAATGAATGGTGCCCAGCAGCATGACTTCAGGCTGCATTTTATTACAGGCTTCTGTATAAATCACCGGAACAAAGCCTGTGCAAGCTACCTGGATGTCAGACAGAAATAGTGTCACAGAACACTGTTAGGTATTTTTTTAAAATACTACATATTTATATCACCAAAAGATCCCTATGCTTTGTACTCCTGGCATCTTTGGTAATATGCTCATATTTTATTTTCTATACACCCTCACCTCCTTTTCTAGTATTACAGTCTTTTTTTTGTGCTGTGTAGACAAAGTTCATCTGAAACAGTTCAGAGTGCTAAGTGTGGCACTGGCCCCTCTAACAAGGGCTCTTGAACCCCTTTCTTGTTGGAGGACAAATAAGAGAAAAAGAAACCAATAAGGGGGAATATGGAAATGGGACAAAAGCCCTTCCTAGACACAATACCCATGGTTCCCTGCTCAAAACCAAGCCTGGAGAGCCGAGCCTGCTGCCCAGGAACAAGGTATTGCTGGAAAAGAGCAGACTCCTGAGACCAGGGGCCTGTGGGCTGCTCTGTAGCTCCAGAAGTCATCTGGACAGGCTGACGAGGTCCTTCCAGGTCCCCAGGGTGAAGACAGAGGAGAAAATGGACTCCAGGTCTTCACTGCTGCTCCTACCAGAGCAGCTGCTCCACTCAGTTCCGCCCTATTGTCTTCTGCTGCTCCTTCAGAGGAATGAGATGACATCATTCCCACACAGAGGTCAAGGGACGGGCTCACTAAGGATGAGATAAGAAAGGCCACTGCTGTAGTTTACATCTAAAGTACCCCCAAAGGGCCATGTGCAGTTTCCACCTTAGTGAAGTGTTAGCTCGGGTTCTGTGCAGGCAGGAGCCAGCCCTCAGGATGGATAGGCTGCTCAGACAGCTCAGGTCAAAATCTCTAACGCCGTGCTCAAGGACCCTCAAACTAAAAGATCACCGACATACACCTTAGATGGGAGCATTGGACTGTAGCCAAGAAGGCAGGTCTCTGAAAAGACCCACTCTCAGGCAAATCACTGATGGATCCCTATCATGATCCTTCATCAACCAGACTTACAGAACACATAAAGCAATCACTGACCCCTAGCTAGAATCAGAAAACAAACAAACAAACAAACAAACAAACAACCCCCCCCCCAAAAAAAAAAAGCAGAGTAAGACAGTAAGATCACCCAGGTGCTGTCCGGTAGAATTACTAAACGCAGACTATAAAATAAGCAGATTTACAGTTCTTGAAGAAACAAAGATCCTAACATATTTTTAAAAAGGAAGACATTATTTTTAGAAAAACAAGATATCTGAAAGAGAACGACAGTAAAATTAAAAACAAACAAACAAAAAAGACATGTTATAGAAGAGACACAATAAAGAGAAACTCAGCAACCTGGCAGAGTATAGAGAAAATCAGCCAAAATGAAACACAAATTATAAAGTCTAAAATAATGTTTTGTTATTGTCATGATTTGAATGTGAATCCTGGAAAGCTGCCTGATGTCACAGCTGTACTCAATGCACAGACCGTGGATTTGCAATTAGTTAGGTTAGATCTCCTTCCTTCTAAGCACACTTCTTTTCTTTCTCCAGGTTTAATCAGAGGTCATCATACCTGGCACATGCAAGCAATGTCAATGCCCTGTATGTATATAAGCAGACAGGAGTACATCTATAAACATATAAACATATATATGTGTGTGTGTGTGTGTGTGTGTGTGTGTATGTTAAAGGTATTCATGTTTGAGATATATATTTATAGATTTATCTGTCTCTAAAATAATAGCCACTTACATAAATCAAAGTTCTTGCAACTCCTTTACAGAAGACCACAGATTAGAAGCTGGGTTGTCAACATGATCGGAACTATAATCAACTAAATGACCTCTTCTTCCGGGTGAGTTTGTGAGGGTGTTTCCTGAGCACTGACTGGGAGGGGATCCCCTGCAGTGAGCAGCACCTTCCACAGCAGCCCATACACAGGAGGTCTGAGAGAACAGTGGTGCTTCTCTTGCCTGCCCACCTTCACTCCTTGCCAGTGAGTACATCTGTCCTGTTGCTGCTACTGCTGCCATTCCTTACTGACATCAGAACACAGCTGCTTCTATCTCCCAACATGGACTGAAGACCAAGGCTCTGCAGGAACCTGCAGTGCCAGACAGTGAGTGCTGGGGCCTCCAGCCTTGTAGACTGTGCAGTCACCAGGTTCTCGGCCTTCCACTGTATGACAGTCACAGTTGCCCAGTCCCAGCTGCATAAGCCACTCTACTACATCTCCTTTATAATATATATTCACTCCATTAGAGTTCTGCCCCTCTGGTGAATCCTGACTAATAATACAGCAGCTGATTATTAAACTGAGAGAAACGCTGGTCCTGAGTGGGTGATTGTGTGACTGTGGATGGGCCAGTCACAATGGCACTTCCTTTATCTGTACATTAGAAAGACTAGACCAAGTGACTTAAGCATTTCTTTCTACTCTGGTCTCATGATATCTGCCCCTTCAAGAATGGCTCCTGCACTGTCTGCATACTTTACTTGTAGGACAGAGCTCTATGCAGAGCTTTGCTTGCATTTACTCTAACAATCATAATGACCTGGCTTTCTGGCTAGTGGAGATCAGAAATAAGAATTCATAAGTGGAAAACGATCAAGAAAAGGCTTCTAGAATCAGATACAGTGACAGTGGCTTTAAAAGAAGAAGGAGGAAGGGGAGGAAGAAGAAGAGGAGGAGCAAGAGGAGGAGGAGGAATAAGAGTGGGAAGTAATGGTTGCAAACATAAGGAGAAACAGTGTACTGTGAAATCTAAAAACAATAGGCTATTGCTAGCATTTACTGTGTGATCAGATAGCTTTGCACAGCTCAGTCGCTCTTCAAGGCACCATTATATTATATCTCCAGCAGTAACTGATGTTATTGATAACCTTAAGCAATCAAGTAAAGATTGTCTAATGTTCAAGACACTCTATTTACAAGTTGGGAAAGCACATAATATATTTTAGAAAGAGACCCATAAAGAAGTTCTAGATGCTTGGAAATTCTTCCATACCTTCTCTTCAAGTGTGTCTGTGTGTGCGTGTGCTGTGTGCACTGTTATCAAATTCCTAGGGGTGGGCATCACAACACATTTATGCTCCTTTACATGTGCCTTATTGTTAGTAGTATATACTCTTGTGAATAAAGGTTCTATAAAATGTACTAAACAATGTTCCAGTTGCCAGGGCCAATTCTAAACACCTCTGGAAAGCCCCAAATGCTTTTTAGACAGTCCGACAGTGAGAAAAGAGGAGAGCATTTTTGCATAAATGTATGAAAAAATGGCTTTCATTGTCTTTGCCCAGTTTTGGGAAAAAGAGGCCTTGTGTTTGCTAGGGAGTTCCATGGTGCATACAGATAAGAGCTCCCAGATAAACAAAACAAGAGCAGGTCACAGGTTCCCAATTAATCTCATTAATGATACAACCTGATTATCAGAGGAACTTATATACTGAGCCACACTGAGCATCCCTACCTGCCGGGGCAGTAAGAGGAGGTATCCTCTCTCCTTTCTCCTACTTAGAGAATGAACCAGGGCTCAGGCAGTTGAAATCACAATGAATGAGTGTACATGTGTGTTTGAGCATGCATTGCACAGGCATATATTTCAAACAAACTTGATGCTTGGCTAAAATCTCATCATTCCTGGAAACATCTGGACCATTATAGGATGAATAAACTTGTAAATCCTATGATAATTTAGCAAACAAACATATTTTGTTTCTAATTTTCATCCTATTTCTCATCAAGAGTATTTCAACAAGAGAAACTGGAATGATATTGATAAACAGGAAATAACCAACTCTAAGCAAATAATCTAGGATCCTGTTTATAGTTCTACAGGCCAATAATTAGTTAATAATTTAAGGGCAATGGGTACCATAGTAGGAAGTTTTACTTGGTCAAAATAATGAATGACGCTTCACCCTCGCTAATAAAAACAAAGAATGTTGTCCTTGGTTTGGCTGTAATCCCGCCAATAAGCAGCAAAATGGGCTGACTGACCTTTTCAGTCTGAAGATTCATGATGGAATTCCATAAAATTCTAAAACTAAGGTAAAATAAGAAGATAAAATGTCTGTGCTCCTAAAAACCATTCAGAAAGGTTACTAATTGAGAACCAGGAAGGGATGTTTACCCAGAGGTCAGGATGGTAGCCTTGACAGAAGCAGACATGGTAGAGATCCTCAGAGAACAGGGATAGAGGCAGGGAAATCGTTATATTTATACATACATACATTTGTACATATTGATGTTCATAAATGACACACATGCATGAGCATACATCTACCAAACAACAGTCAAGCTCAATGCAAGAGAGAGAATCACCTAGGGCCAAAGCAGTGTTGAGTTTAAGGCCACGTAGTGTCCAAGGGCAGCCACAAGCATCAGGGCAGATCTGGGACAAGGGCATGAGCTCTGAAGCCACACGACTGGGTTTTAATCCTGGCTTCTCCACTTACCTTCTAATTTCGGTAACCATAGTAACTGCCTCACTGGGTTGTTAGGAGGTTAAAATAAGCTAATCTGCCACAGAACAAGCACTCTGTTAGTAGACCATTATTGTGAACGCAGCTGAAAACTCCAGCTGTGGGCAACTGAAAACACCCTGGAGCAGAAGTCAAGACTCTGAGCCCACGAAGGTAGAGATTTTAAGTGGCTCCCTGACGAAAGCTTTAAGCCAAAATGCCTAGTCCAGTCAGAAAATCTGCCACCACCTGGAAGTAGACCTGGAGGAGGTCACCCACCTCCAGTCATGGGTGAAAGGCAACTTTGAGAAGGAAGACTCCTGACCTTAGAGCTGGCTCCAGTGCATGGCAGGTTTTTTGATAGTACCTAACCTGTAAGGGGTTGAGAAATTAATGCAGGAACTGTTCATCCAATAAAGACCAATGGACCCTGGTGGAAGCTGTCATGAATTCATCCTAGAGACATCTTTACAGTCCAGGGTACAGTCAAGTTGAAAATCACATTGAGCACAGAGAACAGATGATAACAAATCCACACCTGGAACCATCCTGGCTAACACTTTCAGAGAGAACAAATTACCTACAGAGACAAACTCCTCATCAGCAGTAACAGATGCCCGAGGATAGTGGAATCGCATTTTCAAAGTGCTGAGGGGAAATAAATGTCAACATGGAATTCTACACTATTATTCAAGTCTGAGGGAGAAGCACAAACAGCTTGAAGTACACAAGAACTGAGAGTTCATCACCCACAGACCCAGAATGCAAGAGACACTACCACCAAGAGGAGCGTGAGGCACAAAAACGTGTTTGCTGGAAGAGGAGAAAATAATGAGGCCTTCCTCAGCTTCACATGCTCAAACCTACAGAATGTGTTTGTGCCTCTGTGAGGAGAGTCCCATCTTTCCCTCCGTCTACAGGGAGGAGTGGTCCTTCCCCTGTGCTCTCAAGATGCCTGCTTTTGAAAGATGCTTTGTCTATGCATCCTCCCACTTGTCTTTACTCACTTAACTTTGACTACTTGAACTGCTAATGAAAGGCAACGGTGTCCCACCCACCCCCAAACACCCAGTCATGTTCCTGGGCATTCTCCTCTGCTATTTATCTTCCTATTTTTAAATAACACTCTGTGCCAGGAGACCTTTGGAAAAATCCATCACCTGCCAGTGAAGGCTAAGGCTGCTTGGCCATTTGCCATCTGACAAACCCTCCTAAAACCTGCCAGAAGGACAGGCTTGGTAAGCTGTGACAATGAATGACATGGGGCATTTGTCTTTAGAACTTGGAGCCACAAGATGTGGCCCACTTCATTTCCAGAATTAACTAATGCTATTCCCTTACCTTGAAACTCACTACAGAAAACATTCCACCACCACTTTACACAACTATTTCATAAGGACTTACTCATGCTTTATTATTTTATATCTGCTTAAAAAAATAGAATATGCTCACCCCTGAGAGCTCACCCTTAATGATAAGTGGAGTAACATGGAAGTCCATGAAGCCAGGCTGCCAGGACAGTTGACTATGCCAAGAACAGGAGCTCCAGGACATGCCGGAGCTTGAGTATGGGTGAGTGTTGTAAGGATGGAGAGAAGAAAAGGTCTTAATTATTTGGCCTTTGAGAACAAAAATGGAAGAAATTTCACCAATAGAACCTGGAGAGCAATATAGGAAATGTGACTCAATTTTATCTTGTGTATAAAAGAAAAAGAAACCTTGGGGGAAAAAATCCCCATGACCAAAAATCTGTCTCTTTGGAGCTCTAAATTGTTTACTATTGCCCAATTAAAAATGTAAATACAAAACAATAAAGTAAACGAAACAGTAGCAAGTCCACTCCCACCCCTCCTCTAAGAGAAACAAAAAACAAAGCCAAGCTACTAACCACAGGTCTAAAATGAAGAGGACTAATAAGTGCCCATAGCTGTTCTTGAAGAATCTCTCCCCTCCCTCCCTCCCTCCCTCCCTCCCTCCCTCCCTCTCTTTCACTTTAGTTTAGAATGTGACTTCCAATTATAATTATGAGTTTAGTTTGCTCTTTTCCCTAATATCTGAGTTGTCATAGATTTTGTTACATCAGGATCCAGTGCTTCTATTATTTCTTCAATATGCTTTCTACTGAGGGATTTCCTATGATTTTATTTCCTTTCTAGAACATCCTGTCTTCCTGTAGTTGATATCCTTTTCATTTGCTTCTTTGTACACACTTGGTGCTCATTCTCCTTAGAGTGCCCAGCTTATAGACACCTGCTGTTTGCACCTCCCCATCTTCTCCAGTCCTCTCTGCTGGAGCTACCTTCCTCCTCCCTCTGCCAGCTGCAGGGCCTGCTGCACAGCTGGCTACCTGGATTGTTCATTCACTATCCAGACTGGACAGTGAAAGCTGCCCATTGAACACTGACGTTACTCTACCAGCACACTTGACTAAACAGCAGCGGGGCAGAATTCTAGTTGGAATGATTTATTTTCTGCTAAGAATAGTTAAGACTTTGTTCCACTGTCCTCCAGATGTAAGTGCTGCTGCTGAGAAGTCTACTGCCTCTCTGATCCCAATCCCCTGCACATGACCAGCCCTTTTATTTTCCTCTCTCTCTTAGCTGCTTGAGGATCTTCTCTTCAGTCCCAATGTTCCTGAACTGCATGGCATGCCTACATCAGAGGCCAATTTTATTCTTCATGCTGGGTGGTTGGCAGGCCCTTTCCACTCAGAGATGCAGGGGCTTCGGTTCTAGGAAACACAACAGTGTTGCCTGTGTGGAAGGGTGGGTCCTAACACCTATTTTCTATCCATTAACTACCCAGGCTGAGTCTCGAATCTTCTTCTATTGTTCAACTCACTTCATTATCTGTTTTGTCTTTGGGAAGATTTTGTTGACTTTCTCTTCTAACTCCTTTGGAGTTTTTGTTGTTGGTGGTGGTGGTGGTGGTGGTGGTTGTAGTGGGGGGTGTGTGTGTGTGTGTGTGTGTGTGTGTGTGTGTGTGTGTGTGTGTGAAATAGACAAAGTCACTATAATTTTAATTTTAAGAGCTCATTTTTATTCTTCTATGTATGTTAGGATGTTTACTAAAGCATCTGAGCTTATTTTCACCCTTTCTATTTTCTACCATTATCCGCTGCCTCCTAGCTCATTTAACTTTCATTTTTATTAAGGACTCTGTCCATCCTGTTCTGGCTGGTGGTTTGTGGCTGTCGAGCTACACTTTGAAGTGAGTTAGTCAAGTGCTCATTAACCATTCTACGTGACTCTCCAGGGCCTGCTGACTGGTGGCCTCCCACTTGAGGCAGTCAACAGGCTGCTGCCTTCTTACTGGGAGACAGACCTCCACCCCTCTGCAACATTAGCAACCTGAAAGTCCTCCCTCTGGCACACACTCTCCATAGCCACCATTATAGATTCTTGTCTGGAGAAGGAAGGGAAGAGGAAGGATGGACAAACCAAGCCACTTGAATGTCTGGAAAAAAAAGGTATCAATGAGCATTAGAGGTTAGAGGGCAGACATCAGTGCTATTCACTGCTGGTGGCATATGGAACATGTTCTGATCCTGAGTGCTAGTCATAACCTGCTTTTCTTCTGGCCCCTTGTTTTAGTTAGGGTTACAATTGCTGTGATAAAATACCACGACCAAAAGAAACTTGGGGAGTAAAGGGTTTATTTGACTTACATATCCTCAATTCATTGAGGGAAGCCAAGGCAGGAACTCAAACCAGGCAGGAACCTGGAGGCAGGAGCTGATGCCATAGAGGAGTGCTCCTTACTGGCTTGCTCCTCATGGCTTGCTCAGTCTGCTTTCTTATAGAACCCAGGACCACCAGCCCAATACCACCCAAAATAGGCTGGGCACTCCCCTATCAATCACCAATTAAGAAAATGCTCTACAGGTTTGTGTACAGTCCAGTCTTATGGAGGCATTTTCTCAATTGAGGATCCCTTCTTTGAGATGACTCTAGCTTGTGTCAAGTTGACATAGAACTAGCCAGCACGTGTCTGTACAGTCCATTTACTTTCTGCTTTGTCAATTTATAAACTCCTTGTGTCATGGCTGCCCATCCTATGTTTTCCTCAAGCACACTCTATTTCTACTACTTACACGTGTATTAGCAGGTACTATCACAGTGTGCTTAGTTGCTCCATGAGGGCAAGATGACCTGGCTCACAGCTGTCTCTCCAGAGCTAGTACAGGGCTAGCACTTGGTAGAGAGAAAAAAAATTCAGCTGAGTGAAAGAATGAAGGCAAGCACAAAGGGAAGAACACACTATAATTTAAGTAGAAGTCTTGTTTTTACTAAATCAGGAGACAATACCATACACTTTGAACGTACTCAGTAAGTGTTTACTGACTGCTCTCAGAATATTCTAAAGCACTACTTCTCTTAGAGGCACTTGAGGGTTCTGTAATCATAGGCATCTCTTTAACGGTCAGCAGGCAAAATAAATCAACATAGACCAACAGAAAAAAACTTTAGTCTATCTGAAATGACCCACCACTGCTTTCTGAACAAAGCAAATCTCTAATATATAAGGACACATTAAAATAAAACATAGGAGCCTTCTATTTTGCAAATGAAGTATTTTTTGAGAAATGACTTTGTCTAATACACTATTATAGCTCACATAATTTTTCAGTGTATCTGTGGTGATGGGGGCATTGGGTTATTTTGTGGTCTAGAACACTGAACTGATAAAATGCAAATAAGGATACCGGCTGTTGTCTGTAGCAGTTACTTTTGCTGTCGCTGGCAACAAAATTGTGCTTAATAACTCAAGGGAGTCTTTGTAAAGATGAAAGTCACCAATCACTATGGATTAATACTAATAGGTTAGATTTATGAGGTACTTATTACTTGCAGTGACTAAGCATCTTAAAAGAATTTATCCATTTAATTCTCATAAAAATCCAATGAGTCTAATACATTACCTTCACTTTGAAAGTAAGAAACTGAGGCAAAAGATGATTAAGTGATCTATCTGCACATATATTCTACTCATCTCAATGAAAATTTTATCTTTAGCAGTTTCCTATGCAACTAAAACATCTTCATAAACATTAATAGTGGCTTCATAATACTCTACTATATACATTTATCACAATTTACTCAACCATTCCCACACCACTGGGGAAATTCTGGTTGCTTCCAATTTCATCACATTATTACAACCAGTCCTAATGTAGACATCTCTGCAGATAAGTCTTTACCCACTCTTAAAAAATTGTTTTCCTAGGACAGACTCCTAAAAGATTCAGTGGGTCAATAAATACTTGTTGGATGACTAAAATATACAAAACAATATAATTTTGCCATATGAGATTTTCTTCTTTCTTTTATGGTTATAAAATATCTCCCTATCCCAAGAACAAATGAGTATTATCCTATATTTTGCTAATTTTACATTTAACCAGTAAATACATATTTATATATCATATAATCATGTCATATATTTATATCATATATATATTTACAAGTTAAATGATGTAATATATAATGCTATATTATATAGGCTATATATGTCACATATATATTTATGTGTATATACACATATACACATATCATATACACATAAATACATATATACAAATTTTGTTTTATGCACAAGCTACATATATTTTCTCTAAATAACTAACCAATTTTTCCAAAACTATCAATTAAGTAAATTATTCTTTTCCCAATGACTTTTGTTCTTTGTTTTGTGTGTGTGTATGTATGTATGTATGTATGTATATATGTATGTGTCTCTGTGTGTGTGTGTGTGATACATACACCCTCATGTACACATTCTTCTCTTAAACA
Source organism: Peromyscus aztecus (assembly GCA_902168405.1). Taxonomy (NCBI): domain Eukaryota; kingdom Metazoa; phylum Chordata; class Mammalia; order Rodentia; family Cricetidae; genus Peromyscus; species Peromyscus aztecus. The sequence goes on along the minus strand of CABHPQ010171695.1, from coordinate 3,936 downwards.
TCCATTTCTGAGCAGATGTTTTCCCCTGCTAATTGATTTATTCTGTTGTGGCGGGGGGAAGCAACAAGATCAATAAAGTAAGTGCTATATTTTAATACATTGATGAATCATTTGTGTAGAAACAGATACATTAGAAATACAGACTGATATCTAGACAAGAGATAGGAGCTCTATTTGAGGGTGAAAGATTCCTCAGGAAAACATGTAAAACAGAAGTGAGATCTGAGGAGCGGAGCATGTGAAACCAAGACACAGAGTTGGAAGAGGACAGCAGCCATGTGAGGAGCAGCAGTGAATGAGGTAGGAGAAGGTGCAGGAAGGAGGGAACAGCATGAAAGTGGGAAGCATCATTGTGAATTACAAATACTTGACAGGGCTGATTACACAGCAACATACTATTCCACTCCAGTCTTCAAAGAACATTGCTCAGGTTCTTCATTTATTATCGTTACCAGATGCAGAGTAAAAACATCAGCTATAACACTGTGTCCATGGGTCTCACAGAAGTGTTCTACACCATTTTAAATTGAATGACAGGCAAAGAAGAGAGGAATGAAATGCTTTAAGTGATATCTTAGTCTGAGGGTTTTCATATTCCTTGGCTCACAGACTGAAACAGATCCTTTAAAAAGAAGGACACTTCTGAAGAAGAGGCAGATCACCCTGCTGGAAGAACAGTCATGGAGACTACTGGAGCCATGAGTGCCGCTGGCTCTGATGAAGAGAAACAAACCCTTGCTCATGCAAACTCTAAGTGTAGCCCTTTTCTGCTGTCCCAGGCTCAGTGTCACACGTTCTCAATGCACTCAGTTTTACTGATCTGCTCATCACAGAGCAAGAACTTTCTAGGGCATATAACAAGTCTTTGCAAATATGCTCACCTGCTAGTTACTCTGATCTGTCTCTAATATTTGACTATATTGAGGTACAACAGAAGACTCTGTTATCTGTTTACAGAAAATGTGCCGAACTGCAAAAATAGTCTCTAAATGTGCCCCGAGTACTCTGCTAGACACCACATTCTGAGCTGAGAAAAAAAAAAAAAAAAAGCAACAACAAAGCTCAAAAGTTTACATCTAGACTCTTGGTGGTCAATCACCACCTAAGGAAAACAGGTTTTCACCTGGGAAGGGAAAAGGCAGACGTGCTGCAAAGGTGTCTCATCTCAAGCAAACAAGAACTCTTCCTCCAGAGACGGACACCATGCTGCAAAGGTGTCTCTTCTCAAGCAAACAAGAACTCTTCCTCCAGAGACGGACACCTAAGAGAACCTGACAGGAGGGGAGCACAGGTGCACAGCACAGGTCTCTGCACCTGGTTTCCTTCAGAGGGACCCAACAGCAAGTGAGCAGTGGCCAGGGGCGTGGTTTGGATGGATGGGATTCCTCGTGACAAAAGGCACAAGTAAGAACAAAGTTCTAGGACTGAGATGCTGCCTTAATCCAATCAAAGCTCTGAGTAAAGCGGACACATGCAACATACTGCCAACAGCCCGTGCAGTTCAATCTGCCTTCACTTGTATTTATGTCTGAGAGTACAGGACACGCTCATCACCACCTTATCTACACATCCTCCTAAAATGGAAACTCCATTCAACTTGACAGAGAAGTTCCTGAACAGAATGTGAGCCACATATTAGTTTAAATATTTACACTGCTCCTTCCATCTTATTCTTCAAAATGCAACTTATTACATAAAAATACCACACTAAAAGTCTTGCTGAGAGTTATACTGGCTCAGTCACTCCTTGGGATCAAGTGAAAATGAGTAGCCAAACCAATAATCAGCTCTCTTTATATTGTAGTTGTCTCTTTTCTCCATTACTGGCTGCTTCTTAGCTTTCAATAACCACAATTGCTATTGATCTTCCACTGTGAAATCACATAATACATGTTCTTTCCTTGAACTTCTCCCCACCCCTCCATGTATAGGTTTACTCCTACTTGACTTCTCAAACACCTTAAATACACCATCCTTCCATAACTAAATAGACAATTACCATTTCTTACAATATTACTTCCTCTTGCTCAATTATGTGTTCCTCTTTTGGGTCCCCAAACCTGGCTCTTGCCTTTGCAAGAATCATCATATTGTACTCTACTCGCTTGTAAGGCATATCAGCCCTATCCATCTTTAAACTCATCCTAAAGCAAGGATCTTTGGTCATTTGTATCAGACCGTTCCTATAACTATCCGGTGGACACTTACAAATGTTTGTGAAATGAATGAGTAGATGCTATGAATACATTCAGATTTAGAAACAGAATTACAGAGACAAGTCCTTATAAACAATTAATGCATCATGTTCAATCTAAAATTCCCTAAGAAGTACTTCCTTAGAGTGAGTCAAAATATTAAAATAAGGAACTTTTTATTCATATTCACTATGACATAAACATTTTCTAACGAAAACAGACTATATAAAACACCTTACCGGCAAAGTTCCAGGCAGAGATGCATCAAAAAAAGAAACCAGAGAATTCGGGGGTGCTGCAAAGCACACTTGAGCTCCAGAGAAGAGCTTGGAGTTGGAGGAAATCTGGGCATGAATTTCCAATCCTACCACAGCTGCCCATTTGTGTTCACTAAAGAGAAAGAAAATGGTTAAAAAGTTACATTTGTCACCATAGATAAACTTTTATAAACCTACATTTCAAATGATAATAATATCCTATTTGTGTTTTTAAACTAAAATTTAATATGCTTACATTTTAAAATGTGTCATTTTATTGATAGTACTTTATTAGCTAATAAACACTCAGTAAATATAAAGGTTTATCTTCCCATCATTATTTAGGTTTAACACAAATGCCAGGATTCTACTACTAGAGATAACAACGGATAAAGAATAAATTATCAACCACATTTTGAATTCACTATTAGCAGCGTGCAGGTACAAGGAGCAACATGCTGATACCATAGACCACCACGGCATAGTATTCTTGAAAACTTGTAAAAAGAAAAAAAAAAGAGAGAGAGAGAGAGAACAGTAAACCATCAGAGGAGACATTTTTTTCACCCTCTAAGTCACATTCAGTTCCTGAAGTCTAATTTTAAATTCTTTCATTTGTTCATACTTGATTGCTAGCAAATCTTAGTAAATGCTATAAAATGTCTCTTATCTGACCACTTTTACTCTGGTGAGCCAGTACTCAGTTCTCTGGGGAATTAAAATTCCCCATTCCACATGAAATCTATGTATGTACCTATCCTGCACTTCTCCCAAGCAATTTTCTATACTATGTGGGTTTTTATTCACATGTATCCAGTTCTGCTTTAAGCATTTCAATACATGAAGCTCTACATTGAGTGAGAAAAGACTAACTCCTTAAATTTTGGACACAAAGCTTGCAAGTGAGAGGAAATAAACTAAGAAATTCAGAAATTCGTCATGCTCTAATTACTAATCAAAATATTTCTGCTGTTTCATTGCACAGAAAGGAAATGGTCTAATTTATGAAAAGAAAAGAAATGAGATGCTTTTGAACATTTTTTCCTCTCTTCTTCACTGAAATGCTAAAAGAAAACAAAAAACAATAAAATATCAGAAATTTGCCTGATGTTTCTGTATTTTAAGGCAGCTTTAAATCATATACCGAAGCATCCAACAGCTGTTCAGGATAAGCAAATCTTTACATAATCAGGGGGAAAACTTCGTCAGTCGACTTCATCCTCCTAGGTTTAGACAAACACGCTCATCATAAAATCACAGCTAGCTAGTGTTTTCTGACTAATAAAACTTCTAATGACATTAAGCTCTACTATCTGGGGCTTCGTACAAAAGCGTTTTCTATCTTTAGATTACTGCTAGCCAGTAGTAAAGCTAAATGTTTGCTATATACAAGCCGAGTCTAGTGTCATAGACCCACGCTTGTTATTAAGACTAGGAATCCAGTCTTCTGTCTGCGAAGACGGCTGGAGTTACAATCGCACGTT
>CABHPQ010171694.1:0-27859 GCA_902168405.1 Peromyscus aztecus | reverse complement strand
AAAAAAAAATAAACTGAAAAAAATAGTCAAAGATTACTCTGTAAAAACACTCCCTTCCCCCACTGAAAGATGAATCCCTGCCCCCGTGCCCCATTCATAGTCCCTTGGGAATCAAAGGGAGACAACCATCAGAAAAATTCAAGATGATTAAATCACAATTCACAGAAAAATAATTCAACATCCCTAGCTAAGATTCAAGAGCCATTACGCCAGCTCAGTTCTACAAAGGTAACAGAAGGGTGACGCTTCCAGTCCTCTGAATAAAGATATCCCTGCGTGCTGGATGTTAAAACCTTTGTTCTCAAGCTAAGCCATTAAGGCATGGGTTTTCAAAACTAGGAATTTTCTTTCTTTAGGTCAAGTTATGCTTTTCAAAGCAAGAATGAAAAAATAAAAAACACTACTATAAGAAATAATAATAATGTACAAATATTCTTTCCCTTGCTCATTCCATTCTTAATATAAGTATATCCACTTTTTTTTTTTTTAGAAAAAAAAGCTATTTTTCTACCATTTTGCCTTATTTTTTTCAATACAGAGAAAACAAAGACTGCCATAGATTACCTGGATAACCGGACAAATCAGCAAGCAAGCAGAAGCTCAAAAGGCTTGTTTCTTGTTTCCATGGAGCACAGGAGAGTGAGATCTTCACCTAACGCCACTCCCCTAGCAATCCTAGGCTTTTCCTTTATCCATACATTCCACAGCCTTGGAGAGGCATTTGTCAATGATTTTACTGACCACGAGAGGAAAGATAAGAAGAAACCCCACCTCTTCTCTACCCCCAATCATTTGCCATCATCATCTAAAGCCCAACACTGCACAGCTAATGGAAAGGCAGAGAACAGCATCCATGCACATCCCCCTGCATTATACCATACAATGCATATAGATGACAGAGAGAGCAAGTTAGCTCAGCTGACAGTTTTTAAAACAGCAAGCCAAGAGCTCCCATAAAATCACAAAGATGAGTACAAGATCTAATTACAGAACCACAAAAAAATTCTTTCTCAATACAGAATTTTTAAATGAGGAATTTCCTGAAAACAGTACCACAAATGGAGTCTTTTATATACGTATTTTGTTGTTATTTCTGTTCTTTTTTCCTAATAGGCCAAATAAACCAAGATAGGATTAAAAAACAAACAAACAAAAAGACTGCCTTTGTTAGCAATATGACCCCCACAAAGAGAATCTGAGAATCTGAACAGGAACGAGGTGGGAGTGGAGGAGAAACAGATTAAAAAAAAATGGGGAGGGAAGAAAGAAAAATATTTTCTGCCCCAATAAGCCTTATTAAGTCTGTAAGCTAGGCTGGGGAGGACTGAAATTTCTTCATGCCATTCTGTCTGTTTGTGTTTGATTACTGTAAATCTTCCAGGTCTCTAACTCTGCCCCAGGCACTATGATGTCTGGCACATTGTTAACTGGCACCCTTGCCACTTGCAGTGGAGTGAAGAGGTAAGAGACACACTCATCCAGCTCATCCATTCTAATCCCTCGAAGCAATTTGATTTTGTTAAAACAGTAGTGTGTCAAACACTTTCCTAACGAAAGCACACTAAGTAGTCTTAGCCTCTACTTCCCTGTTCTGAAGCATGAACCCAACCTGACCGTTTGCATGCACATAACTTCTAGGACCAGTATATCAGTACTAAATGAAAGCTATACAGTCTTAACTTAAAACATATAATAATATACCTCTTTAATCAACCCCAAAAACCCTTTACCTACATAAATGATAGCTCAAGGTTCTTTAAATGTATAAAGAACCTCAGAACAACAGTTAATGACTAAGAATCAGGTTACAAGAAACCCACACCTTGGCAAATGTAGTTTATAAATCTATAGTTTATAAGTCTATAGTCTTTACGTATGTATGTATGTATATATATTTAAATTTTGTAGCTCTTCAAAACAAGACTAATGACTTTTAATACCCTTAAATATTAAAGTACAGACATATTACACTTGTAGTTTCTATGCATTTAACAAGTTAACAGTACCCTCAATCAGCAAAAGAAACCAGTGGAACTAGATGACTGCCTGCTAACTGTCAGTCATTAAACTTCCTCCACCTGGCCTTGGAGCTCCCCCTCCAGGCTTGGCACTTTCCCACCAATCTCATCTACCCTAAAAGCCATGAAGCCCCCCTCAGTCTAAGTCTTCATAGCGCTACACTGCTGAAGTAGTTCCACAGCATATGTCAATTTAGAACTTGAAACTAGTTAATTTTATATTTTAGCGGTTTTCATCATCAGTCACTAGGAACAATTTTAGTCATCTATTAATCAAGAAACATTTCTTCTTGATCAAAAGCTCCACAGTTCCCCCTTCCAATAATAAAATGAACACCTCAACAATCTCAGCTTCCTTATAGAACATACTTCAATTTCCTGGCCTTAACTTGGCTTTCCCCCAACAGTCTCTCTTACTGACCTTATTAATGGAAACCACCCCTTCTTTCGAAACCCAGTGTCCAGAAAGAAGTACATAATTCAGAGTCCAAAGGAAGTACGTAATTTTCTCAACTTCCCTGAAAATACAAATAACCAGTAGATATATGAAAAAGGTACTGAGGCCAGTCAGATGGCGCAGTGGATAAAGGTTCCTAAGACTGACCCTCTGAGTACACATGGCAGGACAAAACCAACTCCCACAAGCTGTCCCCTGACCTCTGTGCAATGTGGTATGCACACACTCTCACACACAATAAAAATTAATAAATGAATATGTTCAACTTTAGAGAAAGATAAATGGGGAGGGATAACAATAAAAATTAATACCTAGAATATTCATAGATATAAAGAACGGGGCTGAGCACTCAGGAGGTAGAGGCAGGAAGATCTCTGTGAGTTCAAAACCAGCCTGGTCTACATATCAAATTCCAGGCTAGCCAGGTTTACAGTGAGAGAGTACTTATAAAGAGCACCAGAATTACAACTTAGATATCTACTTAAGTGATCTGAAAATTTACATCTACATAAAATAACTGCCCATGGGGACCAGTGAGATGGCTCAGTGAGTAAAGGTGCCGGCCGCCAAACCTGACAAGCTGAGTTCCATCCTCACATGGTGAAAGGAGAGATGTGATCCAACAAGCTGTCCTCTGACTTACAAATGCACAACATGGCACATGTGTGTTTTATGTGTGCTTTCACATGATAATAAATTTAGAAAATAAAAATAACAAAAATAACTGCTGGTGACATTTAGAGTGAATTTATTCATAATTACCACTGGAGGAATAGAAAAACAAATTATGATTCAATCCAAAGGAAGAACATTCAACAACTTTAAAAGAATGAACAATTAATTTATGAGTCACAGATGAATCTTAAATGTATTATATTATGTCAAAGAAGCCATACATAAATCTAAACATTGCACTGTTCCATCACATCACACTCTGGAAAATGTGAAAGTATGGTGTGGAAGCAGATCTCTAGTTGCTAGGACTTAAGAGGAGAGTGTGGGCGTCTATAAAGGGAGTCCATGATGAATATTTACAGTGCAGAATCTACTCTGTGTGATAGTAGAGTGGCGGATACATGATCTGTGCATCTGTCCAAACCTAGAGAAACACACATCATCAAGTGTTAACCAAAAGATAGCAGAAACAATCTCCCTAGCTGGACCTCACGGCACAGACCTATGATCCCTGATGCTCATGGATAAGGCAGGAAGATCATAAAGTCAAGGACTAGCATGCACTACAGAGAGCATTTAAAACCAACCTGGGCAACTCATCGAGGCCCTGTCTCAAAAATTCAGAGTACAAACTAAAATTACAAAGGACATAGCCGGGAGGCAGTGTGCGTGCCTAGCATTACAAGGTCCTAGGTTCAATCCCCAGTATCAAAATGAATTTAAAAATTAAGGAGGCTGACCTAACTTTTTAAAATTAACATTGACTTGAAATTGTATGGCTAATAACAAAGAAAATTATATATAAGCATTGCGTTCTAGTTGGAAATGTTATGTCCACAGATTACAGGTTAGCATTCTGACTGGGAAAGCTAGAGGAGTACCACTGAAGAGTGTCTCTGTCTTGAAGTACTTTTCAGTTATCAGTGTGTACCTGCCTACCCGTGTCTCTCCCCAGCTACCTGGAGGTGAGCAGTCTGCTCTGCCATACCCTCACAGCACCATGCTGCTGCTCTCAGCACAGCAACGGAGCAGGCCAATCAAGGCCCCAAACCTCCGCAAGTGTGAGTCAAATCTATCTTCCCTTCTTTAAATGCTTTCTCTTTCTCTTGTTCTAGCAACAAGAAATTGGCACACCCAGAATGGTTTCTGCATTTCTGTGTGTGTGCAGGCACGTGCATGTGTATGTGCAGTCACTCAGACATGCACCTGTGTGTATGTGTATGTTGGGGGGGGGGGTAATTAAATGGCACAAGATGGCCTAGGACTCACTATGTAGCTTGAACTCTTATCCTGTCTCTGATATGCTAACACCTCCACCTCTGAGCCACACTACAGGCTCAGCCCTACAGCTAACTCCAGTCTACCCATGAGGAAAGCACTACACAAAATCCTGAAATTTGTCTATCCAGGGTTCCTGAGAAATGTCAAGACCACTGAAAACAAAGTCTCTCACAGCCAAGAAGAACCTAAGGAGACATGACAACTAAATTTAAAATAGTATCCTGGGCAGAAATAGAGCCATGGCTTAAAGCAACCACCACCACCAGAAAGAAAGAAAAAAAATCCTAGGAAATCTGAATAAACTATAAACTTAGTTAATAATGTCAATGTTGATTCATTAATGTTACAAATGTACCATACTAATATAACATTAACAGTTGAGGAACGTGAGTACATGTATGGGCTATCCATATCATCTTTAGTGTCTCAATCTGTAAATCTCTTTCTAAAACACAACTTTTTTAGAAAAAAAGTTCTCATCACAATGACTTGTGCAGAAAAAGAAAGGGAAGTTCAAGGGGAGAGATGAAGAGCTGTGCCAGCTAAAGAAAGCCACTGCAGCTCAGTGAGAACTGGAAAACCGCTCTACACGATGTCTGAGAAGAAAGCACAAAAGGAAAAGGCCGGCGATGACCTAACGGGATGTTAGAAATCCTCTTCCGACTGCTTAGACAGCTGCACTGTGTGTTGACGTCAATCTCAAGACTCCCGTGGATTACAGCAACAATTCACTCAAACTTCAGTGTTTGCTGTGTAAGTTTCAAAGTGAAACTAGCTGCTAGTGAATATTCTGTTTCCAGGAGGAGTAGACAACCCTGCTTATAACCTGAGACACACAGAGGCTAGCCATGGGGAGGACAGGAACACAGGGTTGTTCTGGGCACACTAATTTGAATTGTCTTCTCTCACTTCTTAATCTTTACTGGGAAATTACAAGTGAAATACCAATCTCTTCCACTTCTTCCTCTGAAAAGGACTGATGCATGGAATCAAATTATCAGTGTATCCTTCTAAGCCAATAATTGATATTCAACAGTTTAGAAATTCAAAAGTATGAAGTATGTATATTGTGTGGTTGATCTAAAAAAATAGAGCTATGACAGTGTCTTGAGTCATGAATGTGTATGACTAAATGCAATCGGTTACTCATAAATGGAGGGGGAATATATGTTGCCAAATGAAATTTCAAGTTGCACACAATTCATATGAGGTCAGTTCATCATGTACAGCAACTGAATGGTGGTTGCTGCTAGGAAATCAGATTAGACAAGCTGAGCAAAGGAGGAAACCTGTGGGTTTGCCCTGACTGGATCATTGAAAAAGGCCGCATGTGTTTTTATTACTAGAGTAGGGAACAGGTTCAGGATGCTTTCCTGATTTTAAGTATGTTTGAAATTTTAGGTAGTGGTGACTTTCAAGTATTGGTGTACTACAAGAAACTACTTCTGTGGCACACACTATGATCCCAGCACTCTGAAGGTCGAAGCAAGATCATGGGAGCATCGATCTGAAGCTGGCCTAAAGTTTGCCTGGCTTACATAGCAAGTTCCAGAACAGCCTGATCAGAATGAGATTATGCCACCAAAAACAAACAAAAACAAAACTAACCGACCCAAGTACATCTATTAAAATACTGTTTGAGACCAGATTCATCCAGAACCATTTTCCTGGTCTGTATTTATTTCTAAATCTAGGGGTGGGTCCCTCAAACAGAACACTCTTAAATAAAAACTCAACAAGCTACAATTTAGTAATTTAAATATATAGATATATAAAGTTTCTTGAAGCTGATATTTTATAGAAGACAATGAAGATAATATAAAAGTTAAAGTTGGGACCTATGTAACTTTTTCCAAGTCACTCAATTAACCAGTGGTAGGGCTGGGATCTAAATTCCGGTCTACATGACAGGAAAGCCTGCTTGACTTCTATAAAATGTGAGGGGAGGCCCTACAAATACAGAGCACCTGTCTTCACTGTCGAAAAGGTGAATTTCAGCCAAGTGTTGTGGTGCACGTCTATAATCCCAGCATTCGGGAGGCTAAGGCAGAAGGACCACAAGTTTAAAGCCAGTTTGGTCTATGTAGCACATTCCATACCAGTCAGAATTACATAGCATGATCTTGATTCATAAACAAATAAATAAATAATTTCTTTTTAAAATAAATGAGGGTGGTGGTGGTATACACCTTTAATCCCAGCACTCCGGAGGCAGAGGCAGGTAGATCTCCAAGTTCAAGGCCAGCCTGATGTACAGAGGGAGTTCCAGGACAGCCAGGGCTACACAGAAACCCCATCTCAGGGGGAAAAAAAAAAATAAAACAAATATTTCAAAAGCAGAGAGTTAACCAACTAAGGACTGCTCAGTTGCTTGGGATAAACAGGACGTATATGAAACAGATTTGAGCACTGGAAAGCAAAAGGGTTAGTAACCGACTGAAGAAAAGTCCATCAGAAAGAGTTTTCGATTTTGTACTGAACCAGTACATGCTACATGTACTAAAGCATGAAATAACTACAATCCAGGGACATTAAATAATTTCATGCCCATGTTGAAGACAGAACATCATCTGAAGATACAAATATCCTGGCCCCTGAATACAAAAGAAAACATGATCTGACTAAGTCAGAGAACACGTAGCTCTGCTCAAACTCAATAACAGTGTTAATGTCCATCAGCTAAATCAAGATGGCTGGGGACTCTTTTTTTAACCAGAAGGCATTTCACCACGTTAGCTGTTCTCCTGGAGTTATTGCTGATTTAAAAGTTTTATTGGCTTCATGGGTTTCACCAATACGTCCAATACTCACAATGTTGGAAGATATTTCTGCTTCCATGGCTAATCTCAATGGCCTACTTGGCAGGATCTAGAATTACCTGGGAGGTAGGCCTCCTAGCATGCCTGTGACTGATTATCTTCATTAGGTTAACTGAAGTGGGAAGAGCCATCCCCTGGGGCTGAGAGCCTAGACTACAAAAAGAGAAGAAATCGAGCATCCATCACTCTCGACCTCCCTCCTTACCGTAGATACAACTGAGCAACTGCTTCAAGCTCCTTCCCCATGAGGTCCACTTCATGATGGGCTGTACCCTAAACTGTAACCAAAATAAATCATTCCTTCTTTAATTTGCTTTGTTAGACTATTTATCACAGCAACAGGGAAAGTGACTAAGACCTAGCTCTAGGTTATAATCCAAGTTAAATCCTCACTGGAACATCAGTTTAGTTTTCCCAGGGGATGTATGACTTTTCCTAGGGAGACTATTCACCCCAGATAGACTAGGTATGGTAGGGCCAGAAAAGGATTCATCCAAGTCCAGGCTGGTGAACCAGTGGGCTTACTGGGGTTACTTACAGAAGACTCAAAGGCAGCTACACCACCAGGAAGTCCCCTGGGCGACTTAGGGACAGCTGTACTATCAGAAATCCCACATTAGTCAATTGTTTACTTCTTACATAAGAGGGAGGGGTTGGGAGGATGAGGTGACCCTCTCCCTCCCTCCACAAGGGAATTTTTTTTTATCAGTTTTTGAGAGAGGATATGACTATATATATATAATATATATATATATTATATATATATATATAATATATATATATATATATATACCAGGTTAAACTTGAATTTACAATCCTGCTGTCGCTGGTGGTATAAGCCACAATCTCCAGCAACTAATCACAAAGTAATGTTAATACGCCACATCTGCATGTGTTCTGATTCAAGAGAACAATCAATGATCATGTCCAACCAGAGGAAACACCACACAACAGTAAGCTTCACTTTAGGTTATTCAGACTGTCAATCTCTAAGCCACAGAGACACTCGTCCATGAAACACTGTTAACAGACATTCTCTCCATTATCGGCCTCTTGAAACAAACGTGGCCAAAATTCTGCATAAGAATTTAATATCAGGCCAGAGAGATGGCTCAGTGAGTAAAGATGCTTGCCACCAAATCTAATGACCTGTGTTTCATCCCCTGGCCCCATATGGTGGAAGGAAAGAATTGATTCCCAAGAAAGTTGTCCTCGACCACACCTGTGCTGTGCTGTGCACATGCAAATATACATGTAAAATAAATAAATAAATGTAATTTAAAAAAATAAAGAATTCAGTATACATGGGCCAGGTGTTGTGGACAAACTTAGAATCAAGCACTCAGGAGATTATGGCAGGAAAAACACAAATTGTAGACCAGCCTAAAATTGAAAAAACAGCCATTTAATAGCAGTAAAACTAGGTTTCTTCATTACAAAGAAGGAAATGCACTCACCAATATAACAAAATCTTAAATCTTTTTCCCACACCATCTCTCAAATAGGGGAGGCTTATCCACAATAGCTCTATTAACCCTCACAACTATACGTGCATTAACATCACCACAATAACTTGATTTTCTATTTGTGTGTGTGTGTCTGTGTGTCTGTGTGTCTGTGTGTCTGTGCGCGCATGCACGCATGCACACTGGGCCTTGTACATACTAAGCACGTTCTATCACTAAAGCACAAACTCACAAGACTTTTTGTTCTAGCATCTTTAATTGGAGTGTGTCTGTATATCTGTTGATAAAAACACTATACATGCTTCGTTTCCTAGTGCTGACTGCATTATTTTTATGGCCATCTTAGTGCTGAGAGAAACCAGGGCCCTTGGTTATTAGACAAGCATTCATTCCATCACTACATACATCTAGCCCTTGCATGAGAATTTTTAATTGGTGAAAACCACCTCATCACACATGTCATTTGATTCTCTGAGGTAATTTTTTTTTTATTTTACAAAAACAGTATTATCCTCCCTATGTTGGAGAATAAGGCTCAGAAAGTTGACTTAATTATCTGTATGACCTTTGAGAAACAAAACTGGGACTCAGTCCCAGCAATTCTGACTCTAATTCTCATAAACTTGCATCTACATAATCCTTTAAACAGAACTTTCAGCCAAGACTCAGTAAATTTTATATGTTAGACAAAGATAGGAAGGAAGGGAAAAGGAAAGGAAGGAGGGAGGGAGGGAGGGAGGGAGGGAGGGAGGGACGGACGGACGGACGGACGGACGGACAGACGGACCTGAAAAAGAACAAGTATGAGAATGGGAAAGGGAAGGAAGAAAAGAGAAAGAGAGGAATGAGGAGGAAGAGAAAATGGGAAAGACATTGACCGACAATTCATGATGGTAACAAAAATCATAAAGTACCTGGTAATAATCCTAGCAAAAGTTTTCAGAACTCTATGTTCACAAATTATTATTGAAGAATTATCATAATAGATCTAAAATTACTAAATACCACATCTATGTATAAAAAGCAGTATTATTTCTCCCCACTAAATTATACATGTAATATAATGACAATTTTTAAAAACCTCATTGAGACTTTACTTTATATGGAATCTGACAGTTAATCCCAAAATTTATAAAAACCAAGAATATCAATGAATTTTTTTTTCAAAGAAACTTTTGAAGAAAAACTAAACAAAGAGTCTTATGGTTGGGGGATGTCGAATGATCACATTGTGAACCCTGAGTTCGCATTTTTGTTAATTAAATAAAATTAACCTTGGGTCAGGAGGCTAAGTTTGCAACTAGTTAATTGAAAGTAATCATAGAGAATCAGAGGGCATCTGGAAAAGATAGAGACAAACCGGAAGGAGTAGGGAGGGATTTGGAGTGGCCTGGGTTTTTTTGTTTGGTGGAGCAGAAGGACACTCTTTGGGAGACGCCCACAAGAAGGTTACGAGGTGCTACTCAACCTCTCTGGGCTAGCAGGTTTTCACCCCAGCCTTTGAATCTTGAGTCTTATTTATAAATAGAATGGTAGAGATTTAGCTAAAGATACCTTTAGTGGCAGTGGCAGAGCTAGTACCTGCAGGAACAGAATTCCCACCAAGCTACAGCCTGAGCATCCGGGCCACTGCCAAAGAAGCAGGCTGGTAACTGCAGAGTTGCAATTGCTGGCTGAAATAGCAGATTAATGCACAGCTGCTGTGCCAAAGTTAAAACATAATTGGCGCTTCAACTCGTGGCACAACCACATGGACAAAGAAGTCATGCCAGCCAGCTCTGTCTGGGCCTCTCCTCTAGAGCCCTCACAATAGGCAGCTGCTGCTTGTTGGACTCTGGAAAGCAGGCTCACACTTAGAAATTGGGGGAGGGGCTTAAGTTCACTACCAACACCACTGACAACTGAGAAGTCAGCAGATTTAGTGAGACACCTGGGAAATCTTTTAGGCGAGGGAACATCACAATGCAGGGCACTAGGACCCTCTATAGTGCTACTATGGATGGTTTGAATATGGGAAATTTAAATAAGGAGATAAATGACTTAGCTAGGATTGACATAATGTCGATGGTAATTATTATCAGTTTGGTAATTAATATTTTATCCTTAAAAAAGTGGTTTGAATAACACAACTGTGCAGAGTATGATAATTTGACTGATAAGATACAAGTCTTAAAAAGAGTTACCAATGAAAAAAAGAAATATTTGATAAGATACAAGCCTTAGAAGGACTTACTACTGATAAGATACAAGCTTTAAAAAGACCTACTGATGAAAATAAGAAAAATACTCTGACACAGACACGGGAACTTAGAGCAGAACCTACTGCTCCACTGCATTATGAAACTGAAGAGGAACAATCTCAGATGATCAAAACACCAACCTTAACCTATCCAGTTATCATACAAGAACAACCACCAGATGACAGGCACCCCCAAGTCTATGCAGAAGTTAAGTGGAATCCCGTGGACATGTTAGATTTAAAGAGATTTAAGGAAGTAGTTGTTCACTCACACTTTATGAAGCAGATGTCAAATTCATGGGCAACTAGGAACAGAATTATTCCACAAGACTGAAAGATTTAGTTACAGCAATACTGGAAGCTGATCCTCAGTTACAACGTAAAACATTGTAGAGAGAGGAAGCTAAGATTTCAGGTAAAACAAAGTGCAAGATGGGTCAAGTGTATAGGACCAGAAGAACACAGAGGAAAATCAGTCATATGTGGCTAACATAGCAATAAATTTATAGGGATGTGATCTGCTGCAGCAATAGGAAACACAGATTAACATCCCTCCAATCTCAGAAATGAACTGTGATCTTCTATGACTTGGCAACAAGCCAAGGAAATTATAAGGAAATGTCCTACTTGGTCTTTGTATAATCAAACGCCATTACCAGGAGTAAGAAACTCAAAAGGTAGTCAAAGAAATAAGATTTGGCAAAAGGATGTTTCATTTTGCAGGGTTTGGAAAATTAAAATATGTCCACCATACCATAGATACATAATCAGAATGCCAATGGGTAACCACTTTCAGTTCTGAAAAGGCTGATTCTGTAATTATACATTTATTGGAAGTCATAGCCATTATGAGGATACCTGTACAAATTAAGACTGACAATGCTCCAGCATATGTCTCTAATAAAATGAAACAGTTTTTTGCGTATTACAACATAAAGTATATTACACGTAGACCACACATCCTACAGGACCAGCGGTTATAGAAAGATCTAATCACACTTTAAAAGATATTCTAAATAAACAGAAAGGGGTAATAAAGACCCCCAGAGATAGATTACAT
Organism: Peromyscus aztecus; assembly: GCA_902168405.1. Taxonomy (NCBI): domain Eukaryota; kingdom Metazoa; phylum Chordata; class Mammalia; order Rodentia; family Cricetidae; genus Peromyscus; species Peromyscus aztecus. Next base: position 15,844 of record CABHPQ010171694.1, on the reverse strand, counting down.
AGTGCTTTATTAACTTTAAATGCTCTAAATGCTAATGAAAAGGAACAACAGCTGCGAAAAGATATTGACTATTAGAAAAAAACTGCTGAATTAAATCAGCCTATATATTTTAAAGATGTGTTGACCTCAGAATAGAAACCAGGATATATGTTATGTTGGGGAAGAAGTTTTGCTTTTGTTTCCACAGGAGAAGAAAAGATACGGGTATCATCAAGATTGATAAAGATTAGATTCAAACAGGAGAAACCTCTTGGTTAGGAGAAGCAATAGTTCAGTAAATAGTGTGGCCATTCAATCTAAACTAACTTCTAAGACTAACAGAAGGCTTTCATTTGATCAGGTATGAAAAAATAATACCATTTTCATTATTAAAAAAATACTTTTTCTGTTGCCAAAAATACATTTTGTCTTAACAAAGATAACCTGACCAAAAAAAAAAAAAAAACCTCCCCAAAGTTAGGGTTGGGGAAGGGTTTTGTTTTTGTCTTTCTAGCTAAGGAATCTGAAGACCACTGGACAAATGAGTCACCTAAAGAAATACGAATCATCCAGAAAAAAATCTCCCAAGAAAAAGAGTAAAACTGGCCTAATGGTATAGCACATTTCCAACAGGATAGAATTTCATAAATCTTCCTAAGTATCTGTTACTGCTTCTCTCTACAAACATAAAAGGGGAACTGCCTTTTTGTAGTCCCAACTCAATTAAAAATCAAAGCTGGAGTGTGGTTCTCTCCCTCTCTAAACCCAAGCATGCTTATTAAATTCCAAAATCTCTGTCTCATATCAGAAGAGTCACCTGATATGGGATAGGGAAAAAAAAACAAAATTAAGTGACTATTCTATTGTCATTAATCTTCATAATCCTTTGGTTTTATTATGACTCTTTAAAACTTTTCTTAAGATATAAATATTATCTCTAAACTTAAAAGACTAATATATATATAATATATTTATATATATTTAAACTTTCTGTCATGATATTAATGGTTATAGAGTACTAATTCTAAAAATAGACTTCATCTAGCTTCCTATACATGATTTTGGTCATGAGTCTGAAGCAAGTAACTAGGAATTAAGTTTGTGTACCCCAGATATACTTAATAGATTATGGTCCTTTAACCTCTGAGATCTGCTGCATATGACATTTAAAATGTTTAAGTTTTCTGCAGTGAACCATGACCATTCCTAACAGCTACCTTTGAAGACTCCAAAAGGATGATGGGGCTCCACAACGAGGATTCCACCTGGATTGTGGTAAAGCTATTAAGCTGACAACCACCATTCAAAGATCAGCTTTGAACTACAAACTGCTCAGAACAATTTCAAAGTGGTTAACTAAGATGGTCCAGCCTCACACGTAGACTACTCTAGCCAGGACTTCAGATTTTCCCACAACACACAGACTGGACAACCAATGTTACAGCTAGTTTTTCCAGGACTTGACATTAGCTTAATTTTCTTGGGGCCCCCTAAAGATGCCATCACCCCAAGAAAACAGAAAGTAATTTCAAGAATATGACACCCACATTCCCAAGAATGGAGTGGGTGGTTTTTGGTCGTTTGGCAGGTTATGAATGTCTGTCATCATTTAGGGGGTAGGTTGCAAGTTGATACCGGTTATGGTAAGGGAGGAAATTAAGCAAGGGAAGTTGCATTTAAGGATCTCTTTCTGGAAAAAAAAAAAGGTGGAGATATGGAAAGAATAAGATAAAATGATAGATTTTTAAATCCACTTTAAACTAAAAAGCAACTATTAATCTCAAATATTTTATATTGGTATGGATTTTTGTATATTGATACAAATTTAAGGTTATTTTTGTTATACTGTATATGTTTCTACTCTTGTTTACGGTACCTATGCAGCTCATTTTAAAATGTAATGTATAATTAAAAATATAGGTTAGTAGCTAGTCATCTATTATATTTATAGTTATGTTAGGTATGCTTTCAAGGTTAAACAGAGATACGTTTTAGATAGGTGGTCTTCAAACACTTCAAAAACCTAAAGAAAATGCCATTTAAGATGTTTCAATAACCTAAGGCTTTTTATGACAGTAAGACATGTCTGCTCCTGGCAGCAATTTTCTTCAAAAAACGATGATGGGCATTAAAGAACCTCTATATGGAGCTTGCTTTTGTTGTGGCAAAGTTAGCCACCCAGCAAAAAACTTCCCTTGCCTCAACTGCTAACAGTATGTTACACAAATTGGACAAGCGGGACACAAAAGAAGGTGACTGCCAAACTTTGCCAAGACAAGGTAGGACAGTCCTTCAGAAATTCCTGCTTCGCTAGGCGGTGGTGGTGCACGCCTTTAATCCCAGCACTCAGGAGGCAGAGGCAGGCGGATCTCTGTGAGTTCGAGGCCAACCTGGGCTACAGAGTGAGTTCCAGGAAAGGCGCAAAGCTACAGAGAAACCCTGTCTCGAAAAACCAAAAAAAAAAAAAAAAAAAAAATTACTGCTTCAAAGAAAAGTCTGTAAGATATTCGAGGCCTACAGGTGGAAGATGGAGGCCCAAACATTGCAGAGGAAACTTGGGTGACTGTCTAGGCAGCTAGCTGCTTCTGTCATTTCTATAGGTTTGGAAGTTGTTTGCTCCATACTTCCTATTTACTCTGGTAATGTTATATTCTTTTTGGGTCTATGATGGGGCTGAAGAATAAATAGTTATAGTTTTACAGTTTTCCTTGTTATCAAAATCAGAAAAGAAACTCACAAAAAAAATATAAAGTATATAAGGTTGAGAGACATAAAAGCTTAAATTGTTTCTCTAAGAAAATGTTTTGGAGGTCTAAAAAGATAGTTTTAGGTTGGTAATGCAAGAAAGGATAGATAATAGAGTAGTTTCTCTGAATCTGACAAATACAAATGGACTGAACATTATGAATATAACCCTTACTTGATAATTGCCCATATTGTATTTAGTTTTACTACGTTAGAGTTAAAAAAATTTTTTTAGACAATATCTGATAATTGTTCTTTTTTGTATATAGTTTTACTGTGTTGAGAGTTAAAACCTTTCCTTTTTATTTAGACAAAAAGGGGGAAATATTGGGGAATATTTGATCACACTGTGAACCCCAAGTTTGCATTTGCATTAATTAAATAAAATTAACCTTGGGTCAGGAGGCTGAGTTTGCAACTAGCTAACAGAAAGTAATTATAGAGTATCAGAGGGCATCTGGGAGAAGGGTGGGGAGGACCAGAAAGAGGAGGGAGGGATTTGGAGTGGTATGATTGTTTTTGTTTGCTGGAGCAGGACACTCTTTGGGAAACACCCACAAGAAGGTTAGGAGGTACTATTCAACCTCTCTGGGCTAGCAAGTTTTCACCCCAGCCTTTGAATCTTAAGTCTTATTTATAAATAGAATGGTAGAGATTTAGTTAAATCTACCTTTAGTGGCAGTGGCAGTGGCAGAGCCAGTCCATGCAGGAACAGAATTCCAACCAGGCTGCAGCCTGAGTGGCCAGGCTGCTGCCAGAGATTCAGGCCGGTAACTGCAGAGTCGCAATTGCTGGCTGAAATAGCAATAGATTAAGGTGCAGCCGCTGTGCCAAAAATAAAACAACATCTTATTACACTTATGTGGTTGAAATAATCAAAAAAAAACTGGATGAAGAAAACTCAGAAACATTTTTTACTCTTTCACCTTCCTCACCCAAAAGGATGGTGCTAGGTAGGATATATGTGTTCATTCTATGTTCTTTTTGGTCTTGTATTTACAGTATTTCATAATGAAATAAAACAAAGGGGGAAATAAATTTTTAAAACTGTAGATTGCTACTAATTTGAAAGCCACTGAGTCACAGAAACAAGGGGAGCGTCCCATGTTTAGACTGTAGAATAGCTGGACCTCGATGCTTGTGTACACTCAGAAAGCCCTTTGCTGAAGCTGCATCATTCCAATTAATCTCTATAAGAAGGTAAATATAATGCTTAAACGGCACTAGTGTCAACAACAGTGGCACTGATTTCTTTTTAATATTTTATAGGCTTTATTCCCTTCATTTCTTGAGATAACATCCTAAAACTGGCATTACTAGATCAAAATATTTAAGCATCTCTTAGGCTTCTAAGTCATACTATCAAATCATTTTATGTAATGCTTAAACTTATTAAGATGTCCTAATTTAGATGAGAAACACTACCCCAAGTCTCCCGTCAAGAATTAGCTTTAAGTTGAACCTGGTGGCACACGCCTTTAATCCCAGCAATTAGGAGGCAGAGGCAGGTAGATCGCTGTGAGTTTGAGGCCAATCTGGTCTACAGAGTGAGTTTCAGGACAGCCAGGGCTATGTAGAGAGACCCTGTCTCAAAAAAAAAAAAGTAATAATAATAATTTGTTTCAATTGCTATAGTAATAACAACAACAAAAGATAACATTCCCAGTACAGCATGGCCTTGAGAATTCTCAACATTTTGCTAGGTGTCCAATCTGGCCTTATGCTAATGTACCTCTTACTTGATGTCATCTGTTCATTCACTCATCTAATTCAATATTTACAATTTCCAAGTATTAAGAACAGAAAAGTAAAGACAGGAAAACTCAATAAATCTAGAAAAATTAAGTTCTAAGATTCCTTTATCTAAAACACAGTCCTGCAAGCTTTCAAATCCCCTCTGTCAATTACCTTCTAAACTTAGTCTAGGGTCTCTGCTGGAGAAGAGGCAGGCCTACTTGGTGTCTATACAGACCTAGTGAGTTGCCACAGCACAGAGCCTTGAACCAGTAGGTACTTTATGCTCTCCTTTAAGATTGTCGTCATTTCCAAAAGAAACTTTATTTCACTATTATAAGTGAGAAAAAATAGTATTATTTGCCAAAGAAAAAAAGTAACACTAGAAAAAAATGTACAAACAGAATTATATTTGAAAATACTAGCAATGAAATCCAAATCAATGTTTCTAAGACAAAAGACATTAACTCAGCCAGCACAACTACAACCTGGTCATTACCTCAAGCAGGAGGCATTTCATACTTCTTTCTTTTCACACCTCCTGAAGTTATGATGTTCCTCTTAGCCACACAACAAAGCCTGTTTTAGCCCATCTACTGGTATCAGTGGTTGGTTATTTCATGGAAAAGAGCAGTCAAATCAGGAAGGTATTAAACACCACTTGTAGAGATCTTAAACTCTATTTCAACTTTGAATATATAAATGTGATTCATCTGCCAATTCTTAGATATGGGATAAAGACCTTTTCTTTAACAAGATAATCATGAGTGACTGTTATCTTTGTCATATAAGCTATACCAAATACATGGTTAATTCCCAATTTAGTCTACTTACAGTAGAACAAGAAACAGGATTGCATAAAAATATACACTAAATCTTTCCACAAATAACTCATAGTTGTTTTTATCTTCATCCAACTTGACAGCATTTTCTCAGTGAGTCTACTCCACATTTCCAAATCATACAAAATTTTTTCATAGATATAACTGCTCTGTTTTCATAATACTTAATTCAAATAATTCAATAGTAAGTACAAGACAGAGATTACACCACTCAAGTGGAAGGAGTCTTCAGGTACACTACCAAACTGCCTAATGCACAAGCACTTCACTTATTATAGGTAAAGTCCTGGTCTCCAGAACAGAATGGATCCAGTAAACTCATTAGCTATCTCAGCTACTGCTTCTTAAATAAATTAGCGACCTCTTCTGTTAATGTTGTAAGACTCCATGAAACCTTAAATGGCTACCCATCTTTATTATGTTACCTCTAATTAGCTCCTGAAATACACACTACCACCTACAGGCATCCTAAGACTTCTAACTTCAAGTATTATGTCCTTTCTCAATACTTTCACGACATTTATTTTAGTTGGCTTTTTTTTTTTTTTTTTTTTTTTTTTGGTCAGCCATTACAGCTTATTAAAAATCTCATGAAAGAGCTGGGCATAAGCCAGCTAGATGGTGGCCCAGCCAGTAGAGGCAATTTGCCACTAAGCCTGATGACCTGAGATTGAACCCCAGAATCCACACAGTGAAAGGAGAACCCACTCCCTTGAGTTGTCCTGAACTCTCTATGTGTGTGCAGAGTTGGGTACGGTAGCCCACACCCATAATCCCAGCACTTAGGAGGGAGAAGCAGGAGGATGGGAAGTTCGAGGCAGCCAGCCTTGAATATATGAGATCCTGTCTCTAAAAGGGGGAAGTGGGGAGAACCTTCTAAAAGTATTCATTATCTAACTTCAAAATTAGGGCTACATACAGAGTTTGGCAGAAAGAATGGAAAACTCTTCACACATCCATTCCAGCTTCAGGAAGAATTTCAAATATTTCTGGGAGAAGTCTTTCATTTGCAAGATTGCATGCATGACTAAGACAAGTTTTGCAAGTATCCTTATCTTGACAAATATATCTATTCTTGTGAACAACTTAAATTATCTTGACAATTATAAGCATTCTGTGAACAAAACAAAATGGAGATAAATGCAAAAATAGAAGTATGAAATATGAGTAAAGTATAAAGATTACTTTGAATGGCTTTTTTTATCAAACTGCCTAATTAATTTAGTGTTTAACCAAAGACCAAGGTAGACCATTATATTAGTCTTTCCAACTATAAGCATGGAAATTAGGATTCTTGGTTCTTACTATCACCAAAACTTAAAAATATAACTTTCTAAATACCTTAAATCCTAAATTTATGTGGTAGGCAGCCTCCAAAATGACCCCAACTGAGTTCCCAGTACCAATGCCCTTGAACAGTTCCTTGCCAGGTGAATAGAGCTGACCTATGAACCAATAGAACAGTATAGAAATGACAGTGTAACTTCTGAAGTCACCTCATAAAACTTACTACAGCTTCCATCCTGCTCTCTCATCAAGCAAAGCTGAGTGTTTAAGTGTCCCTAAAGAGGTCCCAGAAATGAAAAAGGAACCAGCGTCTCCTATTAATAAGCATCAGTCTCTTGCCCAGTGTAAGTGAACAGCCTCAGGAGTAGACCTATTGGCTCCAGCCAAGTCTTCAGATACCTGAAGCCTCTGTTCCAAGGGGCAGACATTTTGATTATAAACTCATGAGGAACCTTGAACCAGAACCACTCAGATAAATGACTCCCAGATTTCTGATCATAACTCCATGAGATAATATTTGGTAGCTCTGTCCAATCAACTTATTCATTCATTCATTCATTCATTCATTCATTTATTTATTTATTTATTGCAAGACAGGCATGGTAGCACAGCCCTATAATCCCAAATACTCATAGGAGCAGGAGGCAAAAGGAGATCACAAGTTAAGGCCTGCCTGCCCTAAAAATGAAAAGGTCTGGAGAGATGGCTCAGCAGTTAAGAGTGGGCACTGCTCTTGCAGAGTCCCAGAACTGATGTTAAATGACTCACAACTGCCTGTAACTCCAGCTCTAGTGAAAATCAATGCTTTCTTCTGGTCTCCACAGGCACTGCACTCATGTGCACAAACCCCAACAGAGATACATGCAAACACATAATTAAAAATGAAAATAAAATATCCAAAAGTAAATAAAATAAAAAGAAACCAAGTGTAGTAGCTCCTGCATGTAATCCCAACACCTGGGGTGCTGAGGCAGGAGGAGTGCCTCAAGTTCAGGGCCAGCCTGGACTACAAAGACCTTGTCTCAAAAAAAAAATTTTTTTTAAGTTAAAAGAGAGCTAAGGTGTACCATCTCTAGTAATATCAAAATATATACTTTTTGCACTCATAAAATGCCCTCTGATAATGAACAACTAATACAATGGCTACATGTGAATGCTGTATACTAAAAATGTGGTTAGAGCGACTAAGGAACTAAATTTCCCATTTTATTTAATTTTAATTAATTTAAGCAGCCAAATTTGTCTTGTGTATTTACTGTACTAGAGAATGATAGTTTATGGCTCTGGGAACATGTTGTTTATCCTTGTTATTTTCCTATTTGAATTTTTGTTTTGCTTTGGTCCGGGGATTAAAGCTAAGGCCTTGGGTATGCTCGGCAATAGTCAAGCTCTACAATGGAGTTATATCCACAGCCCTCCAATTGACTATTTAACTTCACCAGCCCTTCAAGATAACAGAACACTCTCCAGATTACTGATATTGATAACAGTAAATTTTCCAAGTTGAATAAGCAAACTTCTTGTTGCTTACAGTGTGAGGAAGCAATGCTAGCTAAAATGAGATATGGTAAATATTTATGCAAATTAACAGAACTTTACCCCATAAAGGGGCTGTAAGCTTGAGAAAAAGCAGCTTCCCAGAATCCTGCAGGAAGATGGCTGCAGCTCTCTCTCCACATGTGTAACAACTCTTTCAAGAGCACTGCTTTCTCCATGCAATCTCTTATAAATCTGAAACCTAGTAAGATTCTAAAGTAACAATTCTATAGTCCTTCTTTATGAACAACTTTTTACTTATCAGTAAAAGACTTCATTTAGGGGCTTCTGTTTTTATAAACACATTTTATTAAAAAAATTGGGGGGGGTTACTAAAAAACTAAACAACAAAAAAAAAGGAGATAATTATGTTAACGAGACATCTTTAATGTAGATTCTTTCTAAGAAAACGCAGGGAGGTGGGGTGGGGAATCCCAACTTGCTTCTATTACTTATGCTTCACAAAAGCCATATCATCAACGAAGCTGGTGAGCACACTCCTTCAATTCCAGCTCTCCAAAGGCAAAGGATATACAGTTCAAGGTCAGTCTGTTTTGACAGTGAGACCCTGTTCAAAAGAAACACACACAAAAACAAAAACAAAAAAAAAAGGGCAATGACAGCATATGCCTACCAAGTACAAGGCTCTGGGTTCAATCCCCAGGACCATAAAATAAAAACAAGTAATCATCTTCTATTAAAAGGCATTTGCTGCTTTTTTTTTCCACCTTACATATTCAGTATAATAAATTGTGGGGTTCTTTCTTACTGTTTTCTGCTCTTCTAACACCAAAAAAGATTTCATATCAAACTGATCATAAACATATTAAAAGAACTTAAGAATAATTGTGACAGAAAATGATTTACAAACAAAGATTAGGTTTCAAATAATAATAATAATATAAGCAGGGTATGGTGGTGCACATCTATAATCCCAGCCTTTAGAAGACAAAGATTACTGACTTTTCTAGGACAACCTAGTCTACATATCAAATCCAGGCCAGCCAGGACTACACAGCAATATCCTGTCTGTCTCTCAAAACACCAACCAAACTACCAACAGTAAATGTAAAGAATCCTAAGTGTGCTGGGTGTGGCGGCTCACACCTGCAATCTTGAGACCCTGTCTCAGAAATCCAAAAGCAAAGACAAAGCCTTCACCTATATTGATGCGATTTCAGATCCTCTAAAGACTAGGTAATACACGCACCGGAGCGAGAATGAAAAATAAAGAGCAAAACGAAAGGACAATGTGCCATCGAAAGTAATCATATTAACATTTTTAACTTGGAAAGTAAAATCAATTTAATCATTACGACTTTGTACTACTTCCTCCAAATAAAAATTACTTCTTAAACCAGGTACATGCCTGAACCTGAGAGAGTGAGCCCGGAGGCCAAGCCAGTATGAACAACGCGGCAAGATCTGATCTCACAAAACAAATGACTTCTTGCTTTAATGTTCAGCATGAATCAATAAATATCATTATTACAGATAACTTTCTTACTTAAATTATAAATTTAAGTTTTTAAATATAAAATTAAAAGAATATTATTTAGCAAGGGAAAACAGCTGAAATATATATAATTTCAAAATCATTTTACAAGCATTAAAAAAAGTTTAGGAAAACAAATATTTCTAAGATTTAAGAGTCACACACAGTCATGGAGCAGGAGAGATGGCTCAGTGATTAAAATCTCTGGAAAAAAAAAAAAAGGTCCTGAGTAACCCCAAGGACCTCTGCCAGAGGTCCTGAGTAATTCCCAGTAACTATATGGTGGCTCACAACCATCTATCTATAATAGAATCTGATGCCCTCTTCTAGCACGCAGGTATACATGCAGAACACTGATAAAATGTAAGTAAATAAAATTTAAAAAAAGAGTCACAATCAATAACTTATTGGCCTCTTGCTATATACACTAGCACCTTTTCTTCTTTTTGGTTTGTTGAGACACGATATCTCTATATAGCCCTGGCTGTCCTGGAACTCTATATAGACTAGGATGGCCTTGAACTCACAGAGATCTATCTACCCGCCTCTGCCTCCCAAGTGCTTGGATTAAAGACATGTGTTAGCATGCCCAGTTCAATACAATAGGACTTAAATACACTCTCTTACAGTCTTTACAGTATTTCTCAGAAGAAGCCACTCTGTCTGTCTCTCTCTTCTCACTAAGTAACACAAGATGGACTGGACTGGGCAGTGGTGGTGCACGCCTTTAATCCCAGCACTCAGGAGGCAGAGCCAGGCGGATCTCTATGAGTTTGAGGCCAGTCTAGTCTACAGAGCGAGATCCAGGAGAGGCACCAAAACTACACAGAGAAACCCTGTCTCGGGAAAAGAAAAAGAAAAAAAGATGGACTGAACTTACCAGGTAACCCAGGCTGGCTGGGTTGGCTGAAAATCTGTACCAATCCTTCTGCTTCCTGAGTACTGGGATTATAGGCTTGAATCATCACACCCACCTTATTTAGTACTTTTACAGATGATATTCAACAAAGTAAATTTGCCTAAGGTCTGCTGGCTAGTACTATAACTAGCCTAACACGCCAAAACTTAAGACTCTTCTCAACATCAGCATCACTCAGTTTTCTACTTCTGATCCTCTAACATAGGCAAAAATAAAAATAAAATACACATACACACACATTAAATTCAGGGCTGCCATATCTATTCTTTCAAAAGCTAATTTTAAACAACAACAACAAACGATACTGGGTGTGGTGGTGCACGTCTTTGATCCCAGCACTCAGGAGGTAGAGGCAGGTGGATCCCTGAGAGCCCAGGCTGCTCTCTACAGGTTGAGTTTCAGGACAGCCAGGACTACACAATGAAACCCTGTCTCAAAAAACAAGAAGAAGTAAAAAGAGGGAAGGAGAAGGAGGAGGATAAGACCAGGAAGAGGAGGAAAAGAGGAAGTGGGGAAGGAGGATAAGACCAGGAAGAAGAGGAGGAAGAAGCTATGATTACTACTTCTCACATGTAATAGACTGACTGCTATTCTAAGAAGGAAATGGCTCCCATACTGTTGCACTGGACAGCCCTGGGGAGGAACTTCTTTTCCCTGCTGTCCCCATCCAGCCAAGAGACCTCTTTACCTTCCAACACTGTCCCATGAATTCTAAGCAGGTAGAATTGCTGAGTAAACAGTAACAAGGAACATAAACCCTTTCTAAATTGACAACAGCAAATGCAACTAAGATGCAACCAAAGTACTATTGTCCTGACAAGGACACAACTATTATCTCTGAAAACTAGTGTTTTCAATTGCGGGACAACACTGCAAATAATAAGAATGGCACATCAAAGAATTATTCACTATGGATAAAATTTATGCATTTATATTTTAAATAGAATATGCTGCTCTGAGCAATCAAAGCCAGAACCAACTCAATAGCAAGAAAAACCCAAGCTTAAATAATTTTATTTAAGCCAACAAAAGCCATTTGCAACTGTACTTTGCAATTCCTACATGAACTCTGAAATTAGATTAACAACAATTTAATTAAAGAAACCAAGAGCTATGTCAATACCTAAGTGTCTACAGAAATAAGAAGCCAGTTAAAATTATTTCAATAATGGTATTATACTAAAATATTTCCATCATGTCATAGATATTAACTTAATTGCTCACTAGACACTGTAAACTCTCTTTGCTGGCACCATTGTCACGCGACAAGTACAAAGTTTAAAAAGAGATTCTCTCTTTGATTTGTTCCCCACTGTTCCCCAAAAAACTCAATACTCCTACATGTGTAACATATGCCCCTTACTCCCTACACCAGAGAAATAACAAACATATTGCCTGCACTAACATCCTGCTTCTAATGGAGACTTGAAGGCCCTTAGATTCATCTGCCTAAATAGCTAAAAGTGGTGCTGATTTCTGAACTAAAATTAGACTCCCTTTACTCTTATGCCATTGTGACGATCTCAGGATGATAGCTCTTTTCTCTGAACAACTGACAATATAGGTGGACACAGACTTTTTATAAATGATTCTGATGTTCTTCTCCACATTAAATAACATCACTGACTGTGAGCTCCCAGAAGACTTGGAGCCATTAAGAGCTGGGAATCCTTTCAATTGGCATCATTCCAACAGAAGCTCAGTGAGAATGAAACCTCCTGCAAATCAAATCTGTTGCAATGTTATTTTTTTCCCAGAGGTTAATTACCTGCTTCTGTTACACACACACACACACACACACACACCACTAAAGGTGAGTAAAGAGTAGATCGTGGTCTATGCCTCCTCCAGAAACACTCCATGAAACCTAAACAAGATCTGGCTGTCAAACTCTATACACTCCATGAACATCCTCTCCAAGTGACAGCGCTCTAGAGTTCTCAGTACCACTGTCTCAAACCACTAGGTGGTGAGGATATAATATAAGAGGTCGTAGTCCAAACTAAACAGAGTCTCAGTGAGACACTCACTGGTGATAGCAGGATATCCAGAAGCTTCACTATAATCCCATGAAGAGAAGCAAGGGAAAGAGACGAACCAAGACAATCATGCACTGATCACTGTTGAAGCTAATCACAGGAACACAGAGGCTCAACATAGCACTCTTCGTACTTCTGTGTGGAAATAAACCTCTCACATACACATACTCTAAAGAGCCTATATGATAAGCATTTACTGAACAACTCCTGTGGTCGACTGTATTATTGTTTCTACTTATTCAGCCTCCATATGCTTTCCTTAGAAGGAGTACACAGCCTTACCAATGATCACATGGCTTGCAATGCCCCCTGTAGAAGAGTATGCATCCCTACCCCACTGACAATAAACTCTACCTTGTTCTGGCCTATGTCCTATGAGCTAATGTGATGTCACATAACTGAACAAAAAGCTTTAAGACTCATCATATGTGACCTGGTATAGTGGCACACGCCTTTAATCTCAGCACTCTGGGAGGCAGAGGCAAGTGGATCTCTGATGTTCAAGGCCAGCCTGGTCTACAAATTGAGTTTCAGACAAGCAGAGCTAGACAGAGAAATCCTGTCTCGAAAAACAAACAAACAAAAGAGTCAGCATATGCTTCCATCAATGTTCTTGTTCTTTGTCTCTGCAACAGTAACCATGAATTTCAGACAGGGATGTTCCTTCAGCCAGGTTCCCTAACAAGACCCAGGCAGTGATGGTGCAGCCACTCCACACCTGACACTGTAATCCTGAAGTTTGCTGTAACAGCATAACTGCAAAAGTGTGCAGATGACACCCACCACTTTGGGACAGGTGCACAGAATCTTAAAATGATAGGCAGTTATCTTTTTGTAGTACTTTTGAGAGCAAGGGGTGGTGGTACACACTTCTAACTACAGCACTCAGGAGGCAGAGACGAGAGGAGTTTGAATTCAAGATAACCCTGAACAAATAGCAAGACCTTGTCTCCAAAACAGGAAGTTTTAAATATAGTTATTTCTGAGTAGTGTGTGTGAGAACTGATGGAGGTGTGGAAATTGAGGAAAAGAGCAGGAAAAGTTACTTTATGGCATGAATTCATGATATTCATTCTCTCTTGGTATCTCTGTCATGTGTGTGTGTGTGTGTGTGTGTGTGTGTGTGTGTGTACTCACGCTTGCATGTGCACATTCTGGATCTGAGCATCAGCACCCAGCTGAGTTACTTAGGCTATTTGTTTCTTCCTTATGCTTTTCCATACCAAGAATGAAGCAGAGCTAGTATCCAGCACTTAAGTATCTTTCTGGTCTGGAGAACTGACAATTAGATTTAAATTTAAATTTAAAAGAAACATTCCCCATCCCAAAGTGTCATGGACTAAAAGAAAAAAATAAAGAATAACATTTAATTCTATCAGTTTGCTCACTTTTAGGTTTCAGGAAAGTAAATAGTTTTGCATATGCATGATGAAGCTACTGATGAAAAGAGAACTCTCTCCACTTCATTGTTTGAGTATTCCAGTTAACTGGTGAAGCAGCTCTGTCCTAAGCGTTAATTCTGTGAAAAGGATTTCACTAGAACTATACACAAGGTGCCTACAGCTTCTTGACGTTTCCTCATGTAAGGGCCAGGAATGGTGGAACATACCCTTAATCCCTGAGGCAGAAGTACAGACAGGTAGATCTCAGTGAGTTCAGGGCCAGCATGATCTACATACAGCCGGGTTATATACTAAAATACTGTCTTTAGGGGCTGGAGAGATGGCTCAATGGTTAAGAGCACTTACTGCTCTTCCAGAAGACCCAGGTTCAATTCCCAGAACCCACATGGCAGCTCACAACTGTCTGTACCTCAAGTTCCAGGGGACCCGTCACCCATGGCAAAATGCCAATGCACATTAAGGGAAAAAAAATACTATCTTTTTAAGAGAGAGAGAACTGGAAGGGAAAAATTCTTTGCATGGGTGGTGTTTATGTGGGTACATAGATGTGTGTATGTGGCTGCTTAAGCACGTGGAGATCAGAAGTCAATTTTTGGTGTCTTCTCTATTGCTTTCCACCTTATTATTTAGAGATAATGTCTCTAACTTTTAAATTTTTACATTATTATTGTGTGTGTGTGCACACACATACACACACACACGCACATGTGAATGCACAAACATGAAGTGTCACAGCACTTGGGGGGGCATGAGTGTCACAGCATTGGTATGCATGAGCATGTGTGTCACAGCACTGATGTAGAAGCTGGAGGACAACTCTTGGGATTCAGTTCTCATCTTCCATCATGTGGGTTCCAGGGTTGCTGACAAGCACCTTTACCCACTCTGCTATCTTGCAGGCCCAGAGACAAGACCTGTTACTGAGCCTGGAACTCACTCATTGGCTAGGATGGCTGACAAATGAACTCCAACAATCTGCCTGTCCCCACCACTCCCCAGTGCTGGAGTTTCAGATGCCCACTGTGCCCCCCAGCTTTTTATTGGTGCTAAAGATCAACACTCAGGTCCTCACCATTACAATGGCAGGTATTTTACCAACTAAGCCATCTCCCCAGTCACAGAAAAACCAAAAAACTTCTAACCATGATACTTATGGTGATTAGAAACCATTTGAATGGCTACAGAAATCAAGTTTCCAAAATAATACTGTATTACCCGACCATGTTTTCACTACAGCTAAGCAATATATGAACATCAAAATACCATGCAAATACGAATAGAAATAATGTCTGCACTTTTCATCCTAGACTCTCAAGGCCCTTTATAAACATCAATTTAACCCTCGCATCACCTGAGCCGTGGGTGTTATACAAAATTGTAACCAGCTATCCTGCTACATAAAATACTCAGATACCCCTTCAGCAGTAGTCATCCTGAGAAGTCTGGCCCAAGCCAATAAAACAGGAAACGAGCTGACAGTGTATATGCCACCAACAATCTCCAAGAAGATCAGACCTTCACCCACAAGAACCACTTCCTCTGAGTAAACCACAGAGAAGACACCAGACAAACCACAGTAGATCAGCACGTGTGTTGAACACAGGCAAGACAGATAAGCCATCTAAAATCTATATGAAAACATACTTGAGCTACATGTATTTACATATTATTTAGGGACATTTTACTCTACTAGTGGGTACTGTCTGTATTAAGTGATCAATTTCACGGTTAATGCCTTCAGATGCTCTGGTTTTTATACAAAAATGAACATTTTCTGAATCCATGAAGATCTAAAAAACCTTCTTTGACATATTAATTATACAAACTGAAAAAGTTTATATTTAATCCTAGATTAGTGACTGCTA